>JADLIF010001878.1:0-256302 GCA_016648015.1 Steinernema khuongi | reverse complement strand
CACGCCGAGCTTCCCGCTCCGGAGGCGACGTTACATCTCGTCATCACGGTTGGTTGTGGCTTTCAGAGAAAGCGAGATGGTGAAAACACACTACAGAAATGATCCTGTGAAGTATGATTTCGAAGAACACCTCGCTCTCCGCCGGACCCAACTCACGGACGACCGTCTCATCCCAGCGGTGCTAGAGAGCGCAGATGAACAGAGGAAACTCTTCGTTCTATCGCACTTCGATCAGGTGTTCGATCGATGCTTTCACCATAATCAAAATACGTGCGAACTAAAGAAAGAGACAAGTTCAACAGGTACAGCCTGTATAGATGCTATAAGAAATAATCTTCTGCTTGTAATATATCCAAACCGAACACTTTGGGCTTGATTCGTGATAGTCGTAATACATATCCGTAATACATATATACATATATTATCGTTTGAGTACGTAAAATACTTTATCGAAGTAAGCGTTAACCGATGTGCAACACACAGTGTTTACTACTAGTCTCTGTCGCCGTCCGACAGAGACGATGCATGTGGTGCAGTGGTAGTGTGTCACGGCGGCAGGCGGGAGGTCGGGGGTTCGAGTCCGCGCTCATTCGAAGCTTTCAATTTGCCGTCATCAAACTGGAAGTCAAAATGTGCGCAGAGGGATGACATTACTTTGAACTTTAAATTCGCCAAAACGCAGTTTAAGGATAAACAAATGTCGAACATTCTATTTTTTGAAGCACAGATGGCCATTCGTGGCAAATGCGCTCAATAGGGCCTAGAACGTCATAGAGTGAATGCTCTTAATGTTAGTATCTTCAGATATCCAATTGCAAGCTTCAGGCGCCTTTCTGCAGTCCTTAATACTCCTTAGTCGATCTCTAGATTCCCCAGGTCACGCCTCAAGAATAAACAAACGTGGAACACTTCGCTCTAGAGACAAAGAACGCCGCTGATGACCATCCGAGCAGCATTTCCGAAAGAAGCCTCGGCTGCATCTGTAAACAGAGCCGATTTGTTTATTTAAATTAGTTCGACGGCGAGGAGCAGCAAGAAGAAGAAGACCGCTTTGATTACGTTAACCTTGCGAGCGGCCGAAGAGGCCTCAGGGGCCAATCAGCCGCGCGGCGTAACGATCGGCGACTCCTGACTCCGCTTTCGGCAACAACTCGAGGGCCATCTAGACGTCTTTAGATCCCGGCGAACTTCCTTTTCCGCGCTTCCCACGGTGCCATTACGCGTCGCCGAGTGGGAAGACCCGTTTTTCACGTTGCTTTATTCGTTTGTTCCGGTTACTGCTTACAATAAACGTCATCCCACTTGCCACCAGAGATGACCACGAGGGTCAATTGTCCTAACTGAATCGACCTTGTTCACTGTCGACCAACGTTCCAAGCAGTTCCTGTCCCAAGCAGCCAAGACAAACTAGAAGAAGGACTTATTGACGAGTTAACAGTAGCCTGAGTTGCTTCCGTCGGTTTATCCACATCCCACGAGGAACTCACATCCTAAATCTAAACCCGCGTAGTTAACTGGCTTGGCGCCTAAGCTTCCATGCTTGTTGTTGATTTGATTGTACAGTAACCTTGTTTAGCAAAAAACTACCAAAGCTTTCTTATCCTCTAACGTCCAAATCCCCCACGATGCTTCTCAGCATCTCCACTTGCCACAGAGCTCACAGAGTAGGCGTAGATGCCTCCAGGAGCCCATCTGCATGGCCCACGGCCCATCGACGACCCATTGGCGCGAAATTAGCGCTGCGCTTTTATGGGCGAAGAAAAAGATCTGCGCGAGAAAATGCCGATTTTCGAGGATCGGATTACTGGAGGCGGCCATCTTGGGCCTCTTCCGTTCTCGCGCAATCCGTCCGAACTCTGGCAATGGCCCGCTGGAGGACGGCTGGAAGCGGCCAGTTCATTAGTCAAAAGACGCGCGAAACGAGCGCTAATTGGCGTCCGCTGCCCAATTTGGGCCCATTGGCTGCGATTACGGTAATTTATGGCGAAATTCGGAGGTGCTCTGAGGAGGCGACCCGGAGCTTGAGGGCCGCGTAATTTGATTGAGCATCCATTTGTTTTGGCCCGTCTCTATAAATCCAGTTCCTCGGAGCCTCGGAGGCTTTTGTCCGCGCGCCCGTCCCACCGTAGGTGGCCCGGCCGCCTCGGAATCCCAGGGGAACGCACGTTTTGTCTTCCTCCGGACGCGCTGATAATTTGATTTCCGTCCACCCAAGGAAGACATCAAAGCGGCGCAGCCTAAAGGGACGCGCCGCGATCGATCGAGCCTCCAGATCGAGATTTTGCCCAGCGTAATGCGCGCCGGCCGTGATTCAGCCGGAGTCCGACCGTCCTATTCACTTGAGGAGAGCTTTCCCCGGTGTGGCTCTGCCGGCCTCTGGTAGGCGGCCAGTGAAGAGAGTCGACGCTTGGTTCTTTCCACCATTCTCTATCTTCACAATTTCATCTCCTTTGCCATTGTGGGTAGGATGTATCTGTATGCAAGAGTTAACAGTTCGGTTATTGGCCAAGCTTCTGCCGTCGTTGTTGTGTATGCCGCCGTGAGCATTGTCCGAAGCGCGAAGTGGCTCTCGAACCGATTAAGGACCCGCTGGACTCGCTTTACGTTATTAGTCCCTTAATATGCGTAGCAAAAACTATATAGTCGGGAAATCCGATACTTCCTGAATGAAACGCTCTGAGGACGGATCAGGGGACAGAAGTAGGCAGGGAGAGGCGAAGAAGAGATGGGAAAGGTCTTAGCAGAATTGTTGATTTGAAGACCCTCTTAAGAGGCCCTCAAAGAGTCGAATTCGCCTTCGCTCTTGGACTTCTAAATCGTCCCCAGTGCCAGCTCAAATCGTAGCATAGTCCTCGGACTCCTTGGCAAGATCTCCCTCCCACCTGTAGCGTCGCCTCTCTGCTCGATTGAGCCTTCAGCAGAGCGCTTCCTGCGAGGCGCGATTCGATTATTCCCAACGTGCTCAAAACTCAATTACTTTTTGTTTTGACATCTTTTGGCTTTTGGATAAGCAGAGTCGGGGGGTCACAGATCTCCCTTCCACGCCTCGCCCTACGGTACCGCGCCTCGTCATATCCCATTCCGAAAGGAATTGTTTTCTTTCGACCGTTTCGGGCCCTTCTGCCCTCTCCGGCTCACGAGAGCGTGTAATCGGCTGATTCCTGTTGCTTCGGCCCTCCGCGGGGTAATCCGACGGGCTTAACTTCCGCCCCTTCGCTTCCGCCGAAATCCGCCGTTTTCGCCTGTTTTCCGCTAATCGCCGCCGTGTTCCGCCTATCAGCTGTTCGTCGGCACGAGTCGATTATGATCAATTGGAGTCCTTTGGCCGACGCCAACGCGCCCCCTTAACTCATGGGATTGTCGAGGAGCGAATTTGAAGGGCTCGATTTGTGGTCCTCTATCTGTTTGGCTCGCTGTCAAAGTCTTCTCCCAGAGCTTCTTTAGGCAGTCAGATAAGTGAGACTCTAAACTTCGATGCCCTCAGTGCCCACCCTGGTGACCCCGCTCGGACGGATCTTCCGATTCCTTCCAAATGCTCGTAAAGGAGGCGCTTCCATTCGGAAGAACGACTTAATGTGCTAACTCCATTTTGTCGACTCTTTGTTTGGGGCCATAAATCCAATTTGTCGGCCCTAGGGCCAATGGTGTCCATCGCGCGGCGGCTTTTCTTGATTTAGCGAAGCGTGACGCGAATCTCCTTTATTTCAATTCTTCGCCCTCGCTTTGTTCCTAGAATAACTCGACGAGAACGGTCTCGGTGCCTAGGAGCCTTTTGGCGAAACGGGTTGGTTACCGTGGGGGTACGGTAGCTTGCCTTGTTTAATGATGGTCCTAAAGAAGTTTCGGTTTTTGGGGGCATAGTTTAAAGCGCCGGGTGCCCAAGAACAAAACCTCTAAATCGATGGAAACTGAGTTTGCTTTGACGAGATAAGCTATAGCAAAAAAGGTTCCTGCTGGGCCTGAATAGAGGTGGATTGTGGACACAATTCATCTTCACCACATAAGCTCAAGAACTTAACGGACTTGAGGTCACCACGACCTATGTTTATGTTGTTTGTTGGGCGAACTTCCTCCATTTCCCCCGCCCTAAAACTCGGTTTCCCCTCAAGGCCCACCTTGTCCTTTCTCCCCACACTTCCCTCCTTCGGATACGGTAGCTTCCGGCGGAGTTCGTGCACTCATCGGCGACCAGTTGCATAATGAGCTGAGAGCCAAGTGTTTTCTCGGCGGAGGGTATCGTCGGAAAGCCGTAATCCAATTCGGGCGCCGGTCAAAACAAAGCGCGTCCTCGTTATCGTACCTCCTTGGGGCTCCACCGAAGACGCGACAGTATCCGGGCTGGCTGGGCGGCCGTCGGCTGAGGCGCGGCGATAGCCCCTTGGGGACGGTCGGATTCCTCCGCTCGCTGTTTTCTTTTGATTTATTTCGCCCTGAGCACGCGGAGACGCGCGCACTCGATAATTTGCATGCGCTTTTTGGTGCTCCTTTTCGATTGTCAAACGGCCCCCGGGGAGGGTTCGCCCATCCGAGCGCGCTTCTTCGGCAACTTTACGAGTGCAGGAGCGGTGCCCTCGGCCGTCCTGTGTGTTTTCCGGAGATCCCACCTCATCCTGTCCGGTTCCGGTATTGAGGGTGTAGGTTTCTTTCGGGTTTTGGTGTTTTGGATTCGCTAGAAGAAAGCCAGAGAAAAAAAAACTATTGGATACCATTAAAAGACTATAAAGCGCTAGAACCAACTCTTATCGTGGAAAATCTGAAAGACCCAACGCTTTCATGCTTCATATTTCCCCTTCCTCTTCCAAACTCCACCATTTTCCAAAAAGACAAACAAAAAGGAGGCAAAAGTCGACATTAAACCGTTCGATCCTTCAAATTTCCCATCACTACTTCTGGGTCCAGAGGGAAAGAAGCCTATTCGGGATTGTTGACTCTGGCCGGGCCAGTTTCGGAATGCGGCGTCCCCACGGAACCATCAATGTCGGCCGCTTCTGGCCACGTAGACGAAAGAAGAAAACATTGGTGGTCGCCGTCAAAAGGTTTGTCTACGAGACGTCTAACCTCTGCAAAGCCTTGTCTAGTCTACTCTGGGCCTACCGTCTAGTCCAGGGGTTTAAAAGCGCTGCAAACGGCCTCCAGTCGCTTTGTAGCTGTCTAGTCGCGCCATTCGAGTCCGCTGCTGCGTCCGATTCAGCTGACAACGATGATGTCCCAAGCAAACGAAGTACCCATGACGCTCGTGAAGCCCGTGCCCGCCGCCCAGCAGGAGCCCGGAGGATTCCTGCGCTCCTTTTTCAGAATGACTGCCGCCAATGGCGTCGCTGGGATGCGGACGCCTTCGGCCGCGCCCTCCACCGCGTCCTTGGCGTCCACCTCGGCAGCGTCGACCACCGCCACGGCTCAGCCCATCGGTAGCTCGGCCTCCATGGTGTGGCTGGACGCCCTGGAGAAGGACTTCGACAAGGCGTTCGTCGACCTGGATCTCCTGCTGGGAGAGATCGACTCGGACCAGGTGAGAACAATGCTCAGTTTCAGTGTAAATATGATGGTTACAGGCTGATATCACGTACGAAAGCCGCCAGAAGATGACTGCGCTAAGCGCCTGCTTCGCGCAACTCGTGCACAAGGCGCAGACGATTTTCCAGAACAACACGCGATGTGAGGTGAGGAGAAGCGAATTTTCTTTCAATTTTGGAGGCAAATCAGTGTCGCTTGTTCGGATTTATCTTCCCACCCTTTTTGGAGTCAGAAATTTTCTTTTTCGAGCACTTGGCAAGTCATTGACGCATTGAATTGACAAATGGTTTTGGCAAAAACGAGAACTCAATTTTCGAGGGAAACCAACGGTCTTCGCGCGAAAAACTTACTTTTTCGTTTTATTTAAATTCCAATCCCATAAGTTTTTCAATTGTAAGGCGAATCAATTTCGCTCCTTCGACGTTTCCGTTCCTTTCTGTCCTAAAAACTGAATTCCTTCGGAGCACTTAAGCGACAACTGAAGAAGGGTGACAACTGAATTGTTTGCCTGCTTGAAGCGTCAAGGTATCTTGCATTAGCTTGTTCGCGAAAACCACCTGTCAAGTTCGAATTGAGTTTTTGCTTCAGCCTTCTGTGAAAACAACAAAGTGCTCTTCTCTAAATTACTCTCATTGCGTCGGTCCAATTTGTCGATCCTAGTTGAGTGTACTCTTAAACTATTGCGCAGATTCTGGGAAGACTGATTGCATGCATTGTGGGCGCGCGGTAGCCCTTGAGTTAGGCCCAATACACTTCCGCGTCCGTTTGCTTTAGTCCACTTGGACTAATTGCGGCCCAGCCAAGCCCATCCCTTAATTTGATTGTCTTCACGCTCTGCGCAACCGATTCTTTCCCCCGGTTAATCGCTATTTTCTTTAACTACTTTCTCATTGCAGAAGGAGATTTCCTCGCTCCGTGATGAACTTTGCACCGCTCAAGCTATTCAAGCCACGATGGAACGAGAATCACAGCAGCTCATGCTCCAGGTACACAGTCTCCAGTGTCAGCTCCATTCGAAAACAGCGCCTCACGAGTCCGATATGATCAAAAAGAAGCTCGTAAGACTTAGCGTTCACTGCATGGATTTAGAATGTCATTACAGGAACAAGAAATCACCAAGTTCCGCTCAGAAATCCTCCCTCCTGAGAAGTTGCAAGCCGAATTGGAGGTCTACGCGAAAGAGAATGAAAAATTACGAAGTGTGGTGCTTTCTATGCAAAACGAGGTGTACGGGGCACGCTTGGCCGCGAAGTACCTGGACAAGGAGCTGGCAGGACGCATTCAGCAAATCCAGCTGCTAGGACGAGACATGCGAGGTGCTGAACATGATCGGCTATGGAACCAGTTGGAGGCAGAAATCCACTTGCACCGCCACAAAACTGTGATTCGAGCGTGTCGAGGCCGTGGCAAGTCTCGAAACCTCGCTTGTCCACAGAAGGACGAGGCGACGCTGGAGCTGCTGCGAAGACAAAAGGGTGTCGGCCATATCCGGAAGGTGAAACTCGTGAAGGAAGCCCACGAAGGACTCGGAATCTCGATCACAGGCGGCAAGGAACACGGGGTTCCTGTGCTCATTTCGGAGATTCATCGGGATCAACCAGCCGACAGGTGCGGGAATCTGTACGTTGGGGACGCCATTCTCTCCGTAAACGACATCAACCTTCGTGATGCAAAACACGCTGAGGCCGTCGAAGTGCTAACTAAGGAGGTGAGTACCTTTGCAATGGCCCTGGTGTAAAATGCTGTTAAGATGGTCGAGAATAACGAATTGCACCTCGAAGTCGTCTATGTGACCCCGGAAACGGACAGCGACGACGAGGCGGATGTGGTCGTAGAGACCCAAAATGGCTCAACGTAAACTTTGGTTGTGTCCGCCTTAAATTACGACTTTTTTGTCTTTAGGTTCAACCTCTATGACCCGTTCGAGAATGAAGTGATGCCCTCCTGCTCATCAGCGTCCCCGCATGGAAGCGACAAGATGTCAACGTCCAGTGACAATTCTTCGAAGAACACGAAGGCGGTGCGACCTGTGCTGAAGTTCGGAGGAGAGTAGATCCGCCCTAGGGCTTTCCTCCTTTGTTGTCTGTTCATATGCGTTGTTTTCACTTTTTCCGTGGAGATCGTTACTAGACCATCTTTATCAGCTGCTGTCCGGACGGTGCTTTTAATTGTAAAAAGGTGTATATTTTCAAAAACAGACAGATCTAACAGTAACTTATAATAAAATCAAATACTATCATGCTCGTCACGGTGACACTTCGAACTCCTTGTTTGCAGGGAGCCTGACCCAAATCCGACACCTGAAAACGGACGTGCATGCACGACATACTACGGTCCCGAGTGCAACCTTCGCACCCATCCGACGTTTCGTGCGAGCGATGTGTGATCAGTCGTTCTTCCGCGTGCCCCCTCCCCTCTCCCACACCGCGGACTGACAATCCAGCATCGTCGTCTTGAGTGAATTGCAATCCCCCACTTCTTGTTTGCTGTCTCGCATCGCAACCAGTCTCGAGGCTCACAGCTGTTTAGCGGGACAGCCAGATATCGTCGTCTTCCGATGCGCCGAGAGTTTTTGCCGACAAAAACTCAACTATGACATCAGCCGACCGACGTAAAGTGCTTGGTGCTTATGATCTCCCGGTCATATGACCACGCAGACGGTCTCCGCTCACGCGGACCCATCTTCGCCAGCTCAGCTGACCCAGCTCATCAGAGATCCGTTCGAATGATCAACGTTTACTCTAACAACAATACAACCTATGCTATCATCTGATATGAGTTCGTTCAACCGGAGCATCGATTGGGAGAATAGAATCTGAGGACAACGACAGAGGCACCGATCACTCGCCAAGAAGACTCGCATCACGTCATCATTGCAAGACACAACATGTATTCCAGCGAACGAAACTGAGAAAAATGAAACCCGTAGAAGGGACAACAAAGGCAGAAACTAAAGCGACGGTCTAAGGAGAACCAAGAGGCGACTACTTGCTCTCATCGGTGCTCGTCCCCAGGACATTCTTGATCTTTGCGGAGATTTCATTGACTTCGTTCGTGACTCTTGTCGACACCTCGTTGTACTCTTTCTTCAAGCTGTCGATGACCCATTCAAGTCCTATGCGACCCTGAAAGCACCGTATTAGTCTCTGTGGTTAAGGAGGTCATATGAAGGCCATAAGCCGGCGGACTTCTGTATCTTCTATCATCTGCTACATTTCCACAATGACCCACTCATAAAACAAAAAGCATGCTCTGATGCTCGTTTCAACGTTCCTTTTTCCTTATCGCATGGATGCGGGTCTCCCGTGCGCGCAAAGGAACAAGACCGGTTTACGGACGTCAAAAACGATGGTTTATCACCATTTCCTTCTCCCGCATGGGAAAATTCTCATAAGGAACGTCCCAAAAAAGCACTTACCTTCTCGGCATTCGCCTGGTACACACTCAAGAAGGCCTTCTCACAGTAGTCGCTGAACGCAGGCGTCCGCACCTGGACTATCGCCTCTTGTCGGAGTACAGTCCTGAAAAGAAAGATTTGTTGCAAAAGAAGCCACACAACAAAACTCACTTGTTCGTGTCGGTGGGATGCGGCTGATAGCTCATTTTCTCGTCGACTCTGAGGAAATTGATGCAGTTCATCTGGAAAGCGGGTTATACAAATCGATCAAAGCGTAAACCTTACGTTTCTGGTGTGGAGGCTCATGATCTGTTGTCCAGGGTGGATTTCGGACGTCTCGTGAGAATACTGTGTTCCAGCGAATCCGGTGAGCTTCGTGACCCAAGAGGGAACGTGGAACTCGGACTCCAGAATGCGCTCAGACTTCAGAGATCCCTGTTTCGTGATTTCGTGGTGAAGAACGTCGATCGAGGAGATCGCTTGGTTCATGGGATTCGGGTACTTCCTCCAAGCGGCCTTCACGACGTCTTCCCATGGAGCACTATAAAATGGTAGTATGATAAAGAAGGTCGGCGTCACTTGTTGTTAACTATGTTGCGAAACTAGTCCAAAGTACATCTGTGGACAACAACACAACCAAGGTTTTCTGCTTCGCGAATGTTCTATGACGTTTTAAGTACAAGGAAATCAATAACAACGGTGAACCTTTAAGGTTGCTCAGTCTACGAGCCAGTCTACTACAGATTCTCTCAATCTGCAAGGCCAGACTGGTCTACTGTCTACCAGACATCTGCAACGGTCTCAGTCTCAAAGACCGTCTACATGACGTTGTGCATGCATGTAAAGACAATCTACTTGTGAAGGGCCTAAGGACGCGTAGATAAAATGACTTACTCGAAAACGTATTCCGATGAGTAGACGCGCATCTCGAAGGAGTTCTTCAGCTAGCGTTGCCAACGGCGGTGCAGTAGGTCCTGTGAAATAAACAGAATAACAGCAGGAGGAGACGGCACGAGCGACTGAAGAACGCTCAGGGGGCGACGGATAGGCGGCGACGCGATCAACGGAATCGCGACCCCACACAGTCCGAGGCGTTTCAGCGAGTGGTGAAAGTGCCTGCGACGCAGTCAAACGCGAGGAAGGACTTTAACCCTGGAGCGATGGCGTCATAAGGAGGCGGGGCACAATCTCGACGCGCGAACGACCTGTATACATCCGAGGTTCGGCCTGTTGAGTCACTTTCGTTCTCCGTGGTTACCTAATCAGCAGTCCTATGGAAGGTCACCGGCTGACCGCCGTGGAGTGGCCACTTGGCACAACAAGCAGGGGTGTTTACGGGGAAGGCTACCACATAGGACAATTTTTGAGCCTTAAGAGTTTATTTAAAGAAGCGTGTTTACTTAAAATAAGTTTGCGAAATTTGCTCCGTTTTGGAAATCCAAGCGGAACGCTTTGCAACGCGGAGAGCTTGTTCACGGCGCGGGGTGTGGATGACGAAGCGCGGTCGCGAGTTATCACTGATAAAGCGTCGCCTGACCCGGCCCTTCTTCGTCTTCTGCAGCACAGCCTTTTCAGATCGATCGCGCCGGCGATCAGCCTATGTGATGGAGCAGAGCTTCTGGAGTCACACGACTACCGCACAGGTAGGCCTCAGCAAGGTGGAGATCGTCTTCCGATTCGAGACGGTCATCGTCTCGGAGAATGGCGCTAGCGTCGTAAGTTTATTCTATGAGTCACACTACCGTAACCTTCTCGTCCGTTTCAGCCCGCTTACCGCTTGTGGCTATCCTATCGGAACGACTTGTCCAAACTGTTTACCGTAACCCTGTCCCGATGGAAGGACGATGTGGTCAAGCAGTGGGGCACTGCCTTCCCGATGGTTCTCCGACAGCTTGTGGAAGGAAGCTCGCTCCCCTCGGATAATCCCGGACGGTGAGTCACACGCGGAAGTTTTTAAGGCCAAATAAACAAACGCTCCTCTGTTTTGACGTAACAACATCCTTCAGCTGTTCCATCACCATCATGCACGACACGGACTCCGGCACCCTTAGCTTCTACGTGGACCTCGCGAATTCCCCGAAGACGAACATTCCCACCGCGATCCACTTCTTCATGCGAGTGGCCAGCGACTCCCAGTTCAAGTCGCACCTTCTTGACGCGCTCAATGAGATGAAGGTAGGGGTGACAAAAGAGACCTGACTCATCACGGCTTCTTCTAGGAAGGGCGAGACGCTCACCAACGACAGATAGCCCTCTTGGAAAACGAAGTGAAGTGCCTCAAAACTGCTCTTGAGCAGGTCGGTCCCCTAACAAGAAATATGAAGGAAAACGGTCTTTACAGAAGGAGCAGCTCCTCGGCTGGCAGGAGAAGGAGATGGAGCACTTCCGCCGGATGCAGGAGAAGATCTTCACCGCCCATGCCGCCGACATGATCGGAGCGGACAAGTCCGACGTTCCCCTGGACTGTGAAGACGCCACATGCATCCTCCCGAAGTGCGAAGATATGTCCTGCTCGCACTCCAAAGCCTCGCCGGTCGTCGAAGACGACGAACTCATCGAGGTCGATGGGAACGGTAAGAGGCCGATACTCTTGTTCCTAGCACATTGAGATTCAGAGGATGATGACCCTAACGGCGATGTGGATGGAAAGTCGGTCTCTCCTAATCCTGCTTCTTCAATCTCTCAGAAGACCACGAACAACGACCTACTTCTGGGTATCGCCACCTACCTCTTCTGCTCCCTGTGCCCCGAGAAGGTCACTCTTCCTGACAGCGATCAGATGGCCCAGCACTTCATCAGAGAGCACGTGGATGACGGTATGCGGTTTTCACTGGAAATAGTATCACATCCTTCTTCCAGAAAAGCGGCAGTGTCGAGCTTGTCCCGAGGAAGTCCCGAAGTCTTCCAACGATCTGCTCAGCCACGTGAAGGTCCACACGAATCGAATCTACGTCTGCAAGTTCTGCGGCAAAAAGGGGCGCAAGAACTACTTGAAGTCCCATATCCGTGTCCACGCTGGCGAGAATCCTTTCGTGGTGAGGCTTCCTCACTCCTCCACAATCTCAATCTCCCCTCTTCTTTAGTGCACCGTCTGCAAACGGACCTTCTCGGACTCGTCCACGCTGCGAAGACACCAGACAGTCCACACAGGCGAGAAGAAGCACTCGTGTCCCATCTGTGGGAGGAACATGTCCAGGAAGGACAACGTTCGCGTCCACCTCAAGTCTCACCACAAAACCCAGAATCCTAACCAATCTTCGGAGTCGGTGCTCCCCCCGACTCCTTCCGAGCAGCAGTAGGGAGTTGGATGGCCAGAAGAGACACAAGACGTGTAGCACATACGGTTACGTGGAAACTGTGATCCAGACATTATATTTCTCAGATTAACCTCACTTAATAAATTATTCTAACCACTCGTCTCAGCTGCAGGAGAGCCAGACAAAATGCAGACACAGACACCTATCGGTAGACGCAAATACAGATTGTAGACAGATACTGCAGAACCAGACTAGACATGGATCAAGACTGCACGCGGTCACAATCCTTCATCTCATAGGCCTAAGAGTTGAGAAGGCAAAAACCATAAACGACCAAATCATTATTATTAAACAACGTTAGAACAATAAATAAACAACCACAATAAATAAGGAAGGCACTTGAAGTGGCCTTCGCAGTTAGTCCTTCTTCACAGCCTTCTTGGCAGTGGCGACGATTCCAGTGGCAGGCTTGTCTTCGTGGTGCAGGAAGACGAACGCGAAGATGAAGACTCCGACCATCATCGAGAAGGCAGAAGCGTAATAGGGGAAGGCCGAAGGGATGAAGCGCTCGTACTGGGTGTGCTGGAGAGGTCGGACGGACACCTGCTGCACGTCGTGCAGATGAGTGTAGCCAACACGGCGGTAGTCGACGACAAACTTGAAGACTCCGTAGACGTCGGGAAGAGTGAACACGGCCTTTTGGAGACCGTCTAAACTCGAGTATTACTGTATCTGCTGTGAAAATAACGGGCTTACTGGTGTTGTACAAAGGCAGGCGGACGAAAGGATCGATGCGGACGAACTCCATCTGCACATCATCTCCCTGGAAGGGAACCCACTTTCCGTTCGCGAATTCCTCGATGTCGATCTTGTACTCCTGAAGCCATTTGCGTAAGATACGGAATAAACCATCAAAGGACATACCACTCGGTCGGTGATGGTGTACTCACGAGGAGGCTCAACTTCCCCAACACGGTGGTGAGACACGGACTTCACGCGGAGGACTCCCTTCTCCTTCAGGACCCACTGGCTCAGGGCCGTGATAAGATCCTGATTTCCGCTCTTCGAGGCCTTCTGGGTGTTTCCGACCTTGTTGACATTGGCGTTGAAGAACTTGTCGGAGAACATCTCGACCGATCCAGTGAAGACCACACGGGCGTTGTTGCGCGCTTGCAGAGCTCCGATGAGGATGGCTGCACGACCGATTGCTCCGGGGTACTCGGAGATCTTCACTTTGGGGTCGGCGGAGTAAGCCGTGGTGGCGGCAGTCAGGATTTCAAGCTTCAAGCGATTCGTTTCATCGGCGACCAAGGCCACACCCTTGTAGAGGACAGGAGACAGCTTCTTCTTGTCACCGACGATCATCTGGGCGGAGATAAGCTGAGAGGCGGGAGTGACGATGGTGGTGTGTGTACCGTCATCCTGAAGAGCAATTATAAGCGACGAGTACATTATTGTGGCTATACCAAGGTGGTATCGTAGTTCAGGTGGTCGATGACTTTCTTGTCGGAGTCGAACTCGAATCCGTTTTCGAGAGCCAGCTGGCGGATAGCTTCTCCAAGGTTGTCACCTCCGGCAACGAGGACATTTCCGCCACCATCAATGAACTTGACGATTTCGGGGACGCTGATAGTGCCGCCGAATTCTAAGAAAGTGGATTGAGATCATGAAAAGTGGTACAAGGTCCTACCTTCCACAGACGGGGCCAGAATGATCAAGTGATCGTACACAAATTCACCATACTTGATGAGGTTGAGGGAAGAATCATCAGCAAGCTTCACCGTGACGGTATGTCCTCGCTCTAAATGTATGGATCATTAATATGTAAATTAGATCGCCTATTCTAACCTTCCAAAGATTTCAGGTAGATCGAATGCGTTTGGCGCACTTTCGCGTTGTCGATGAGGACAAGGACACGATCGGCGAAAACGGAGCTGAGACACAGAAGTGCCGAAATAAGAGCTAAAGTCCTCATGGCAACCCTGAAAACCGAAGAAATGCACATAAGAACAACGATTAATCACTAAAATACAAGAAGGCTGGCAACCTCGTAAGTCTCAGAACAGCTTTTGTCAACAGTAGTTTTATTCAAAGGTATATACACTGCGAGATCAGTTGAACAAGGGGTTATAGGTAACCCAATGAGCTTGAGGGCGTTTCTTCGCCTGGTCAGAGGAGGTAAATAGGGACTTGAAAACCTTGGAGGCCGTCGGATCGTTCTGGATGCTTTTGTTCTGAGGCTCTGCCTTGCGCTTGGGAGCGACTTTCTCAGCCGCCTGTTGCGAGCTGCACGCAGCATCTTCACTGCGTCCAGCGCACTCCGTTGCTTCTACTACTACTCCGTTCTTTGCAGCCTTCGCGGCCTTCTTCGCTGCTCTCTCGGCCAACAGGTCAGCTTCGTACTTCTTCAGCAATTCTTCTGGGGGGTTCAGCACAATGATCTTGTCCTTGTTGAACGGGCCTCCGCATCCATGACAAGTTTCTGACGGTACCTCCTTGATCGCCTTCTCGGACACGACACATCCGCAGTCCCAGTTGACGGTGAACACGTTGGTCCCGTTCATACCAATGGCGGTGACAGGGCACACGTAGGGGGTTTCGTTGTGGTCGACGTAGGACTCGTCGCTGTGGACTCCATCGCCCTTGAATGCGGGATTCTTGGTCAGCTTCAGCTCCTTGAAGTCTTTGCGCGACTTGATGTGGCGGGTAATTTCATTCATGTTCAGGGTTTTGTTGATGAGTCCTTCCAGAATGGCCTCCTTGTTGTATAATCTGAAACAAGACGTCAAAACAATCTCGAAAACAAAAGCTTACCTTCCAAATCTGCAGGCGATGATGTGCTTCTGCAGGGGATTCTGGGACAACTGACAGTTTCTCCATTTGGACGCATGCTTCATATGCTTGTCGACCTTGTCGACCTTCTTCTTCTTCTGCACCAGCTCGCATCGTTTCGGGATCGTTCCGCCATCGGCTCCCATGGTTGCAACTGATCGGTAGGAAACGTGACAGAGGAAGGATGCAGTGACAACGCACCACCGCGGAGAGACAACGCGAAAGAGCGAGACAGTAACAGTCGCGTCGAGACCTGTGGCAACTGGTAATTCTCTCAGGTCTTTCTTTCTGAAAATCTGGCTATGGCCGTGGAAGGTTAGCTTGTCTGTCGCTACTTTTGCGTTGTTTGTTGTCTATGTTTTGTCTGTTCATCGTTGATCGCCTTGATAACCGAGTATATGAGTCAGTAGCTTGAGAGAGCATGTGATGGTTTCTGCCTTTATTACATTTTCCTTTTTTTTTTCAGAAGAAGCCATGCCTGCTCGAGTACGTGTGGACCGTCTGAAGCCCATCTACACCGCGGCGAAGGCCCTGAACTTTGGATGGCGCATGTCCGACTTCCCGAGCGCCCCCATGCAGAACGGTGTCTCTCGCTTCGTCCCCCAGCTCCACCGCCTCACCATCCGCTTCTGCAAGCAGAGCGAACAAAGCGTCGGAATTCGAAACTTCATCGAGAACAATCTAGTAAGAACGCGCCTCCCACGGTCACATCGCCTCTCTTCAGGTCGAGTTCTCCAAGGCGAACCCCTCGGTCGCCGTCTACGTCGTCCCCGGGCGGAACTGCATACCGACCATCCGAGCCGAGTACGGTAATGGACGCATGGTCCACATGAACTCCGCAGGACTGTCCGCCGAGCGCGTGAATCAGTACGTGAACCTTCTCCGGACGCGCTCCGGCCAACCCATCGTCCACTTCGAGTCCAGGCAGACGGCCTCGTGCAAGTCGGTCCAAGGACAATGGAACCCGACGACGTGGGTGGACTCAGCCCAGAACGCGGCGCAACTGCCCGACGAACGCTTCTCCGCCCACCGCACTAGCGCCATCACGGCCACGGAATACATCCAGAATCTCATGAAGGAGAAGGCGGGAAGCGAAGGCAGCCAATGAATTAGATTTTGTTGATTTTAGGTTGTTGTTGTTGTATATAAACACCAATCGGAAGGCAAGTAGTGGACCTCTGAAGTAGTGGTGGCAGAGTAGGTTCTCCCTAAATGGCCCGACTTTGGTATGGCCCCAAGTTACAACTGCCGATGTCGCCTATCTTTTCTTAAAATTTATTATAGACTCTATTAAAAGCAAAAACCAAGAAGAGGAAATGCAGCAATTATGATACAAACGAAAAATAGAGATGGGGGTTGGCATCATTGGAAGTTATTAGGCTGGTAGCTGGAGGGGTTCGCGTCGTTGCCGTTCCAGGCACTGGGTTGGGCTGCAGGTGGATACCACTGATTAGATTGGGTCACGGGGATGGAGCTTTCCGCGGGGGCCACATAGGCCGAGTCGAGCGAGCCCCAAGGCATCGCGGCCGGCTGCTGCTGGTCGATGGCCTGGTGCGTCGCCACAACGTATTCGAACACATCTGAGAAGGGGTTCAAGAATTTGTGGACCGTGATGGAGCAGGTCACAGGGTTCAATTCTGAGGTCCCGCCACCGTAGTAGAGCCGGCACTGGATGTGGCACGGCACGGGGGGCTCGTGGGGTCCTGGAGGGAGCTGCTGCATCTGCTGGAAGAAGGTCTCCCGGAGGAGCTTCTCGTCTTGAGGCACGGCCAGTTGCCACCAGTAGCGTCCTAGTAGCCTGTCGGCGCCTCCGGACGAAGGATCGTTCGGGATTCCCAAGACATCGGCGGCGCGTTGATCGATGAATGTGATCTTGCCCTCTTCGGAGAGACGTACGGAGAAGCTCGAAGGGGACGCGAGGTCGTTGCAGATGGGCATGGAGGCGATCTGGAGACGTCCTATAGCCACGAGACAGTTGGAGGGGGGAGCATCTAAGCCAGCGGGAGGCGAGTTCTTTACGTAGCCCGTGCAGTGGACGACGATGTACTGGCTGCCGTTTTGAGTGAAGACGGGGCGACGGTTACGCAACCTAAAGAAACACATAAGGAACAGTCCAATAATACCCAATGCTATTTGAGTTTGAGTAAAAGAACTTCACAAAAGTCTCCGTTACATCTCACGAACCTGGTCAGCGGTTCCAAGGCTCCAACGCGCATGCGACAGATGAACCCCCTCCGGCAGCTCATGTGCACTCGGGGAGCTCCACTCTCCTTCTTCACCGTTCCTGTCTTCAGATCGAGAACCCGTGTCAGGCTCGCTTCACTGCCACAGAGTTGCTCGCGGACCTTCTCGCTGTCTTCGGGGTGGATCAGGTCGTAGATCGGCCGGTTAATCCAGTCTTCCTAAAGTCCATGTCAGTGGGACACTTCGCTCCTTCTTATACCTGTGTTAAGTTCAGAATGGGAGTGATCGAGTCCGACACGAAGATCACTCGGCCTGTGTCGCAACATACGACGAACAAGAAGCCATTGGCAGCTTCTAGAATCAGGTGCTTCAGCTCCAAATCAGTCAGGAAAGACGGCTTGTAGTTAGATCCACCAGGGCCTGGCGGCATGGGATCTGAGGCGGAGGCGCCGCGAATCTGTCGCATATGGGCCACAGCCATCCGAAGTATCGTCAGTTTGTCGGGCTTCCGCCCGAGAGAAGCGCACTGTGGAACCATCTCGGCCAGTTCGTTGATGTAGTGGGTCATCTTGTTCCTCCGGCGACGTTCGATCTCGCTGTGGTTCTCTCGAGCAAAGCGCTCCTTGTTGTCGTTTCCCATGCTTCCGGGACCTTCGTCCATGCCGGAGACCCCGGGCATGATACCCAAAGACATGCCTCCGCCTGGTCCGAGTCCGGAGCCGTGTCCCACCATGTCCAGCCCATCCAATCGAGCGTACTTGCTCATCGAAGCGCCAAGAAGTTCATCGTCGTCACTGAAATGCAGAAGCTTGAAAGACATTCACAATAGTTGATGTTACAATTAGAATCGAATGGAACCCAAATAAGATTGAAAATCGACAAGCATCACCCCCTTTTGGAATCTATCCTCGCAGGTTTAAGGCCCTTTCCCGTCACAATATGGGTCGCAGGAGGGCGGCATTGTTTAGTCAGGAGAGGAATAAGAGAGTTGACCGGCGGCAGTGCGAAAGGAACTGTTTGCTTTGCGTCACAGAATTGTTGTTTGTCGAATCTCTGACCGTCATTGGTCCGCGATGCAAACTT
Organism: Steinernema khuongi; assembly: GCA_016648015.1. NCBI lineage: Eukaryota > Metazoa > Nematoda > Chromadorea > Rhabditida > Steinernematidae > Steinernema > Steinernema khuongi. Next base: position 238,035 of record JADLIF010001878.1, on the reverse strand, counting down.
TTGATGAGAGAAATGGAGGAAGTGGATGAAGATGCGTGGGTTGCGTAATGGAAAGTGCGCGATTCAGAACTGGAAAAAGAAGGAGCGAGAAGATGGGTACGAAAAACGCATTGTCACTCCAGAAACCGCATGTGATAAAGAAAACGCGGGAGAAATGTTTGAAGAAACACAAGAAGCGTGAACGCAATTGAACGAAGATAAGAAGCGGAACAAAACAAAGCAAAAGGAACTTGTTTTCGAAGCTATTTTAAGAAGAAGAAGAAGGAAGTAACAAGTAGTTGGGACTAACCTGTTCATCTGGTGGAGGGAGTTGGATAGATGCTGCGCCTGCCATTGATCCATGTACCCGGACGAGGTGGGCGCCAAATCGCCGTTGGTCCCCGACGACGCCATATTTTCTAGCGCGGTCAATTAACAGCGCAACCCTGAAGACGTCCTCGATCTCCTGAAGCAGCGGGAGGAGCGGATCGATACTGTCCAAACACCTCTGAACAAGTGCGTCGAATTAACAGCACGGCGAGATTAATTAACACGCGAGCGCTCAAAGAACGAGCACCGGGGACCCAGTGCTTATAAGCGGGCAAAGGTCTCCGCTACAGATAATGGGCGCGGGGAAAAAACGAGCGGCGAAGACGGTGGAAGCCCGCGATCTGGCAGCCCGGAGTGCCGCCGTTTGCAAACACGCGCTTTCAAGGCCCGATTGGCCTTCTGAGGGGTCGCGCCCTTGTGACGAAAGCGCTCACACGCGACTGCCGTCGCAGCCGCGCTCTCGACGACGATAGATTGTCCGCCGACGCGACCAATCGATCGTGGTGGGTGAGCCACGGACGCTATTGACACGAGCCCGGGGGCTGTTCCTTGATCAGAACTACGAAGTCCAGTGACAGCTGACAGAAAACGCGCACTTTATATAGCAGCATCCTGCTGGGAAACACTTCCAGAAAATGGAGCTAGCAGATTGGAGCGCCACAGATCGACACACGTCACGCAAATGCGCAGGAGTTCGTCGCGTTTCGGAAATTAGCACGTAAGGTGTAGACTCCGCTAATGAGTGAACAGCATTACTCGCTACCGTATAAGGACGCGTCATGTGGCGGGGAACTGGGCTCTGGAGATCGATAACAACATATGTTTAGCGTCTGCCCCTCAACTGTCACACTGACTGTAGCGCAGTGGCCGGCGACAGGCATAAGAAATGTAGTCGCGAACGCCTTCCGCGCACCTACCGTATGACAGCTGCCTGATGCCGAAACCAAAACAACGCCCCTCCCACCGTGTGCTACCGTCTTCGCATTAGCATAGACGAAACGGAAACCGGCGAACTTCATTATCGGTTTCAATTATTCTGCCCGTTCGCAAAATATGTAAATTACAATTAAAAGCCCCCCGCGGCCTTCTTCCGCTGAAAACAACGCGCTCACGATACATCGCTATGGCTACCATCCAAGGAGACCGGATTAAGCGAGGAATAAGTTATTATTAACCACAATCACAAAGGGGAGCGGGTAATAATGGCAGCAGACCGCGATCTCGGCAAAACAGGAATTTACACTGGAATCAAAAGGGCCTATCGCAGTCGGACTCTGGGGATTTATAAATAAGAACTGGGATCTGAAGCTCATAACAAGCGCAACACAGACCCGCTACAACGGAATTCAGTGAATCCTTACGCTCAAAAACATATTAAACACCCTTAAAACGTCTTCCGGTGGATGACCTTCTTGCCTTCGTCGTCCCACTCCTTCTTGCTGACCCAGATCTTGCGGAAAGTGTCCAAACTGGCAAGGATGGAACCGCCGATCCACGTGGAGTACACTCGCTCCTGCGGTGCAGAAATGCGAATCTTCGTGTCCCTGGGCGCGAGTCGCTTCACCTCCGCGAGCAAACGGTCTCCGAATCCGGGGAAGAGCGTCGATCCACCACTGAGGACGATGTTACTGTAGAGTGTTTTTCGCAGGTCATAATCGCATTTCTGGAAGAAGCATTTAGTCCAGAAGTTCTAAGGACTAGTTACCGTAATGGAATTGTGGATGCACTGGGGGAGGCCACTCCACTCCTCTCCGATAAGCTCCGGTCGGAAGAGGACTTCAGGAGCGCGGAACCTAGCAGCTCCCACGTCGATAAGTGACCCATCTGGCATTTTGTAGGACGCCTAAAGTACTTCAGAGTTGTTTATAGGTTGTCTTAATCAATACCTTCTCGGTGTCGGAGCCCTCGTCCTTCATGTAGTTAAGGGCGAGATAACACAGTTGTTCCTTCATTTCGCGGACGATCTCGAATTCTGAAGTACTGTGGAATGTGTGTCCCTCCTTGCGAAGCAGTAGGCGAAGGTATTTCGTCACATCTCTTCCAGCCACATCGATTCTTTGGATTCTAAAGGCAGACGTGTTTAAGGTTTATAAGAATCCACAAACCCAGGTCGTATGGCGAATCCCTCGTAGATGGGCACAACATGCGAGACTCCATCGCCTGAGTCAAGCACCACTCCAGTAGTTCTACCCGTAGAATAGAGACTAAGCACAGCTTGCATCTGAATGTGAAGGGCCGGGGCTCCGAAGGTCTCGAAGAATATTTCGGCAGCCTTTTCTCGGTTCTTGGCAGGATTCAAAGGAGCCTCGGTCAAGAGGACGGGATGGTCCTCGGGATTGATCTAAACAAGCCATAAGTAAAGGCAACAGCAGAACTTGGCCTACATTCAACTGGTCGCTTCCATAGACGTAGGACCAAACTTTCTCCATGTCGTTCCAGTCCGTGACAATGCCGTGTTCCATCGGGTACTTCAGTGAGAGGAGTCCACGATACTCGTTGGCTTTAGGACCTTCAAGCAGAACATGAAAATGCAAGAAAGACAAGGCGCAAACCCACCGATGAAGCAATCGCCTTCGAGGGCTCCAGCCATGACTCGGGTGTGCTTCGGCCTTCCGACAATGTCCGAAAAGTGGCACTTGGGCTGCTGCTCGCCGGCAAAGCCAGCTTTGATGGCGCCGGAACCATTGTCTATGACCACAGGCTGGTTGGCGATGACGTCGTACGAATTCATCCTACCAAGCCTGAAAAGTAGCTTCTATATAGGCCCTGATGCCATTCGTGGCGATATATGTGCTCGGACACGATCGGCAATAAATTAATGCCAAAAAAGTGAATTAAAATGGCTTTTAAGGAGATCCGTGGGATTAAGATGCTTAAATCTAAATGAGAGCATCTCCATACAGCTCCGAATTATCAATATCAGGCTCGACACACAGGCAACATCCCCACTCATCAGAGTCCTATCCAGACAACAGAAGCCGAAACGGTCTCAAGGAGGAGGCGAAGCGATTTCAACAGAGTAGTGGAGCAGCGCAGCCTCCCCCCGCTCAAGAAGTGAAGAGTTCAGTCGGATTGTCGGAGAAGTGAAGAGTTCAGGGAAGTCGCGGCGTGATATCTCTCCTCCGGTGGTCCGCTTCCGCGAAGAGGCTTCTCGCCGATTCGACTCGATTTGAATCGATAGTTCCGATTCGGAACTTCCGAATATCGGATCGTTCCGGGTGAAATCACCCATTCTACGTATCTTTCTCTCTACATCTTTGGAACTAGTTTGTTTTGTACCACAGTGACAAATAAGAAGTGCATGTGTCTTCTAGCGCTGGCATACTGTAACCTGTACAGGGGCTCTTTAGAAGTATTTGTCCTGGCAGTGTTTGCAGCACTTTGACTTCTTACAACAAGGAGGCTGATTGGGATTCCGGGAAGACGAACTCGTACTAGAGAAGGACCATGTCCTCCCGTGAAGTGTATGGCCGATCTTAAACATCTGGTCGACTCTCATGCATGCAGTCGAGTTTGAATACTGACATCTCAACTCCTTCTTTCGTTAAACCACTCCCGTGGCCTAATAGCTTGAATGTTCTCTGGATTCGCAATGGGCTTGTCCAACGCTGAGTCACCGCAGAAGGTACTTCTGGAGTTTCGCGAACGCAGATCAAGGATCGAGGACCCCCGCAAGGGACAGTAACCTCTCGAGCAGTTAGATCGCATTCTATTTCCCATCTACTTGGGCACTTTGCTCCATTCGCCCCTCGGTTGCGCCGCCCGCACCTCCCTCCCGTTCTCGGGACCATCAGTACTCGCCGGCCACCCACGTCGTTTGCAGATTGCTCAATCAGAGGCCGCGAAGATGAGCGCTCCGTCGACCTTTCACATCCACGTACAACAACAACAAGCGCACCTTCAGGCGATGGCGGCCGCTTCCGCCTCCGCGCCCACCGCCGTCGCCGAGGAAGCGGAGAAGATGGACGAAGACAGGGAGCGCATCGACGTCGACCGACTCCACGGACTGGGCTACGAGGCGGCCAAGTTGAAGTGGCTTATCAAGGCTCATGTGGTACGTTCTTCTTGAGGGAGTTAGGTTGCGTGGGAGTGGGTTCGCGATCTGGAGCGATCTGGCCTTAGATCAGGCCGCAAGATACGGATCGACTCTCTTAAGCTCGAGTTTTCGGGAGTTTAGTCATTCGATCTAGAGCCAAAATTAGAAAGCCGTCTCCCAGAGTTCTATAGAAAATCGTTTAGGAAGGCACAGAACTGCGTAGCCTCTTCTTCGATGTCAGCCTGGACATGGACGTCGACGAGATTGCATGCCTCGAAGCCGTCCGGCTCCTCAGCCGAATCCCCCGGGGGATGCAGCGCGATCACGCATGTACCCAGATGGTGGGGCTCCTTTTCCAGAAGAAGGACATGCCGAAGGCGGAGGAAACGGACCGCTTGATCACGAAGATCATCATCAAAGCCTATGAGAGCGAAGTCATTTCCTTCTTGTAAGTCCCTCCACATGCTTGACGACTCTATTCTCTTTATCTCTCTTTAGGCTAGCCTGTGAACTACTCATCTCATCCATTGATCTCGCGATGACTTCCATCCCCATCGATCCGCGGAAGATCGACTTCATGACCGCGAAGCTGCACGAGTTGGACTACAAAGGCATGCGGAACATCATGAAGACGTTCGTCGAGAATTTCACCAAGATCCCTCCACATATGACGGACCTGCAGCGTCTTCAGATGGTGCCTGTGGAGAACCTCTTTCTGGAGCTGATCGACCGCAAGAAGAACCACGCTCCTGCGCTGTTCATCATCACCGAAATAACGCGGATGTCCTCCAACTCTTCGGCGTTCATGCTTCCGGTAAGTCGTGCACCCTTGCGAAATAGGTGGTTAACCTAAGAGATCAAGGTCCTTCTTGTAGACTACTAGCTTCACTAGAAGACTTAGGCAGGAACAGCCCTGGAGCTTACCAGGATATTCTAGATCTCGTGTCAATTGCTTAATTTCAGAGAATCGCCCGTAAAATCACAGAAGTAGTCGCCTCATTCCGACCTCTAGCCGAAATCACGACGATGCTCGCTCGGACCTGGATGTTCCCCATCACGGCGCACATAAACTTCAACGTGAACCAGCAAACTTGGAAGCTCTCCGACGTCGGGACCACTCGTCTTCATCTGAAGGGCCACCTCCCCTTCAACAATGAGTCCCTGGGCCCTCAGACGTACTTACAGTACGTCCTCCTGAAGCAGCCTATGAATCAGGACGTCATACCGGTAAGTCCCTTTAATCGACACTAGTTATACGAGTTCTTCAGTATTTCGTGCGTCCCACAAGCAGCACGCACCACCCGAAGCTGCAATGCGACGACATCCTCCCCGTCCTCATCCTGGAGTCCATGCGAGCGATGGAGACTTCCGAGTACAACCTGGAAAACCACGAGAACCAGTACACCTGGCGGCAGATAGCCCACCTCTTCATCTCGTGCCTCTACACGAACCATGCCTCCTTCAATAAGATCCTCAGCAAACTGCACACGATGCTCAAGAGTCACAACTTCCGAGTGGCGCGAGCCGAGCTTATGTGGATCCTTCTGCAATTCATAGCCATCCGCATTGACCAGTTGAGCGAGGAGGAGATGGTCGGCGTCGAGGAGCTCTACAAACTCCTCTACGAGGACGACCCCACTTGGAGTGGCTGCGGGACTGACTTCTACCGGATGTCCCGTTTCTTCGGACCTGCTGCCATCTGGATTCAGTTCGAGAAGCGCGCCTCCGGCTCTACTAAGGTGCCGCCGGTGCCCGAGAACTTGAAGGGCATCGTCTCGCAGATCCAGCAGCAGACGACCTACTCCTCACATGGATTCATCGATGCCCTTGTTGCCGTCGCCGCTAATGCCTGTAAGTTCTTCTACTGAGCATTCATGATAACCGAAAGCCTCTTTTAGTCACCAGCAACGAGAAGACCTTCCAAGAGAGGGTGATCGATGTGATCAGGCCGACCCTCGACACTCCTACTAGTGAGGAACCGTGGCTACTTCCGTTCCATCGAAGAGCTACGTGCCGCATCTCCTCCTTGGACATCCAGCTACTTGACGCCTTCACGTTCCGGGCCAAGGACAACCTTATTCGGTACCTGCTCGATACTCTGAACGCCTTTGCCTCCGCCCCTGGAACTCGGCTCCCCAGTCCAGCGTGTGTCGGTAAGTCGCCCATACTCTCCAGCAATCGCCTAACATACCGTATCCAGATACACTGGTAAGGATCGCCATGACTCTCGAGTACCAGTTTGGAATCCTCCCGATCCATCGCATGCTCTATTCGCCGAAGAACGTCACAAACGTCGACCTGCTCTACATGGTGACGGAGATGCTCAACTACCGCTTGATAGGCTGCAGAATTCCGGTCCTGAGCCGATGCGCGCTTATCCAGCACGTCTACACCCTCATGGGCCAGGTGCTGAACCCAAGTAGTGCTATGGTGTCTTCTATCCCCACGGCTCGGCACAATTGGCCCCTCAGTCAGCTCTACATGGCCTTCGAACAACTTATCATGCGCCACGCCCTCTGGGTGCCTCCGAACGAATTGGCGCCTTTCAACACTTCTCTGCTCACTATCCGAGCCAATGGTAGGCACAGACTGTCTGAGGAACAGGACCATCTAGGAGACGGTCACTCTGTCTCAGACACGTATCTCCTCAGGAGACACTGACCAGGAATGTCTCGGAGACATAATGACCATCTCCTAGACAGGAATGTCCCCCATCCTTTTATGGGTACGGTAATACATCTTTCCTTTGCAGACAGCGGAGCATTTGCTCGCGCCCTCACTCATCCCGACTACTTCACCGTGAACAACCCCGACCCGCAGAGTCCCTCCTCTTGGATCTGCCCGGAAATCACGCGGATGATCGCCCTGAGTGTCGCCCGCTCCATAAAGATCATCGGAGACACAATAAACACCGAGTTCATAACGCTCCTACAGGCACACAAGTGGGGCGCCTCGACCATCCGTTGGTTTCCTCCGGCCCTCCTGAACAACATCGGCCAGCAGGACCACGTGGACGAGTCGAACGAGATGGAGCGCATCCAGAGCGCACGTCAGGCCTACAGCACCTACATAAACCTGCAGGACTCTCAGCAACGCTACGACTTCCTCATCCAGCAGTGCGGGAAGGCCCAATTCACGGGCATCGTCGTCATCTTCCTCACCTTCTGGGAGTCTTCCTACGGCGCCAACACCTACCAGCCACAGGTCAACCGCAACGCCCACATCCCCTTCTTCTACAGGTACGCGGTGTCTTCGGACCCTCAGATTCGAAACCCTTCTTCAGGTTTCTGGAGCATCTCAACAGTAAAGAGTACATAGCGAATGTCAACATGCTCGTTGACTTCGTGAACCACTGGCTCGTGAACTCCAACTCCATGGACGATCGATTCCTCACGAACGTAAGTTCACCGACGTAAACTAGGTTCCGCATACAGTAATCTCTTTCAGGTGACCACGGTGATCAACGAGATCGTCTTCGTCTATGGCATGATTCCCTTCGAGCGTCTTCTACTTGCCTTGGTGATGCACCCCTTCGAGACGAACGCCATCCGCTGCTCCTTGGCCGTCATCCACACCCTCCTGGCGAACTCCAAGGAGCTGCAAAGTCGGCTCCAGTTCCTCACACAGAGCTTAGTGCAACACCACACTGCGGTTCACATAAAGTCCGATGCGCACTTCATCAAACTCACGGAGTACTACAATTCCGTAAGTCTTAACCAATCCCTACTTCGATTCATGGCCATCTCCCGCGACCTAAGACCCAACAGAACTTGTTTTAGGCATTCCTTGGGCATTCGAACCTCTCCTACAACGATCAATTCCGCCGTATGAGTGCCCATCACCACCAACAGGACAGCGTCCAGGACCTGACGGACCACTACCTTCCCGTCTACTACGGCAACTTGGCCGATAATATTCTTCCGGTAGGAACGTGCCCATGGACTCAATCTCAGAGGTTTTTTTAGATCGTAGATGCACTCTTCCAACGCTCACTGGAGGTGGACATCGATCCCCCGAATCTGCACATGTTTCTGCAGTTCTTCTCGCCCTGTTACAAGTTCCACCGTAAGTCCAGCTGACTTCTTAGGCCATCAAGCCTTCGTTCCTCTTCCAGCTCAACCGTCCAACTTCGTCTACTCGACACTCTTCTGCCTGGACCACGTCTGCCACACAAACCACGCTCGCCAGTTCGCCGTGACCATCATCAAAAGCTCGGAAGACAAACAGATGATCCGGGACCGTGAGCAGATCCTCACCTCTTCCTTCACCAAGGACAATCATCAGGTGAGACCAGACCGGTCTGTCTAACTTTGATGTCTCGTCTGCAGAGCCAGGAGCCGAGCGAGTTCTGCGAGCAGCTGGTGACCCGGGTCATCGACGCGTGCGTTTACGTCCACGTGCCGCCAAGCTTCATAGTCCGGGACTGGAGATTCGCGGAGCATTCGCCGGCTGCCCAGGCGCTCTTCGGCGCCTGCATCGAGCTGATGGCGTCGCCCCACAACGCCTCCGTCACGGCTCGCGCTCTCATCGAGATCGCTCTCAAGAGGTCGGCCTCCGGGAAGCCCTACGAGGTTGTGAACGCTGTGGCCCTGATCCTCACGGCCCTTCCCCACTCGTTCCAAGTGGTGCTACTGGAGCAGTTGCGGCTGACCGTGAACTCCGACGAGCTGAAGCACAGCGACCCAGCAAAGACGTGCTTCGACCCCTACAGTGATCAGATCTTCCTGTATGGGGAGAACCGACTAATCTCCATGCTGGCTATGGCGCACGCCTACTGGCAACATGTTGGACTGGTAGGCACCTCATTTCCTCGATTCCAACTCAACTTGAACTTTTAGGGAATGATCACCGAGCTGTTCGAGTTCATCCGGGACAAGCTGGCGGAGATCGTGGAGACCGAGTCCCAGTTGATCTACGTGATCCGCATCATCGTGCCTTTCCTCCAGAAGCTGAACGACTTCAAGGAGCGAGCGAAGAACACGCAGGACCTCGTGGTGGTCATCTACAAGATGCTCCGCAGAGTGGTCGAACTCCGGGACCGGGTCCCCCTCCGCTACGAGGACACCATCTGCGACGTGCTCTACCACGCGAAGTACATGTTTGTGGGCGACGCAGTCAAGAACGAGGCCGAGATGACCATCCAGCAGCTGAACCCCTCCATGCAGGAGAAGCTCAAGTTCCTCCTCTCCAGTCAGCCCTCCGACCACGGCACTACCGTAACCACGACGACCACTACGGCTTCGATGCCGGCTCCAGCGGTTACCACTTCAAGTACGATGTCCTCAGTGCCATCCATGTCCAGCGACGTCCCTTCCTCGGCTTCGTTCCCGAACCTGGTGGCGCAGAACCAGAACCCGCCCACCTTGTCGGCCTCCTCCGCGTCGGAACCCCCCTCCTTGATTCCTGTGTCCTCGGCTCCAAACATGATGATGCCGCCGGGCCCCTCGATGTCCATGATGAACTCGCCGATGCCCGGCTCCGTGCCTATGATGATGCCGCCGTCCTCAATGTTCTCCCAGGCGGGCCAGCAGGGCATGATGATGAACCCGCCGCCGACGATGTCCATGGGTGGCGAAGGAGGGGGCCCAGGAATGTCGATGCCCTCGATGATGGGCTTCCCGGGAAGTGGACACCACGGACCACGCTAATTTATTTGTTTTGTATGTTTCCCTGTACATTCCAGAAGACGAGGTATAAATTCGGTTATTTTTGGATGCCTCGAGTGATCTTCTTGTGGTAGACGTCCAGATGTCCCTATTGAGAGTTTCGAGTTTGTATCCAGGGCTTCCTACGGAGATATGGCTTGTTGGACCGCCACAGAAGGCTTCCATGTTCCGAGGTCCACCGGAACGGAGGACAAAAGGAAGAGAAGTATCGTCAATTGATTGATGTTCTCGGGAACCCTGGCCCCCGGGACCTTTCTTCATTTGTGGATTTCGTGCTTCAGCTGGGGCTTCTCCAAATCAAATGCCTCAATTTCAGATCGTCCTGAGCGCCGTACACCCGAGATGTCGGTGGCGCCGGCGATCGACGGTCCTTCGACTTCGTCGCTCGCGGCCCCCTTCCGGGAGTCCTTCTCGGTCGAGCTATCGGAACTGAAGAAGGTGAGTGATCTCCGCTCGATGCTCTCCGCCGTTCTCCGATCGTCGCTCGGCGAAGAAGGCGACTGTAATAAACAAACATTTAATCGCTTCTTTTCAGTGTCCTTGGTACTGGGGTTCGCTGTCGGCACGTGAGGCGGAGCGGATCCTCCGGAAGCAGGCGCCGGGGACCTTCTTGGTCCGCGACTCCCTCAGCGACCGTTACATCTTCTCCATTTCGTTCCACGTCGAGAAGGGGCGCTGCGCTCACAGTCGGGTGGCGCGCCACCACGGGGAGTACTGTCTCGGGGGCCCTACTTCGCTGGTGCGCGCCTCCACTCTCCCGGCGTTCGTCGAGAAGATCGTCGACCTGCGGGGACAGCGCGTGGCGGTGATGTCCCACGCGGGGCCACAGATCGACCAGCTGGAGAGGTTGGACCTCAAAACGCCCCTCAGCCGGAGGCTCTTCGTGCCCAGTCTTCAGAATCTGTGTCGCTCCTCCATCCGCGAACGCCTCGATGTGTGCGTGGAGCGGAAACTCGACGCGCTCCGCCTTCCTCCAAAGCTGAAGCGCTACGTCATGGCCGAGAACTATCTGTCCCCGTTGTCTTGACGTCTACTTGTAGGGCTTGCGCATAAATTTATCGCTTTCCAAGTGTTCTTAATGTTCTTGCCATGGGTTCCTGCTATTGCCTTACTTCTATTTGACTTTTCTGCTATTCGCTGATACCTGCATCCCTCGTGATTAGGATGACAGCAAGGGCTTTCTCCACCTTCTCGAAAACGATCTTTGCGCTGAGTTCCGGAAGTCCCCCTTCGGCGATAGCGGTCATCCGCCTCTCAGGTTTGTTCACAGTAACCCCTCTTGGATCCCAACCTTCTTTTAGGTTCGGAAAGTATCGGCTGCCTGAGGCGCTTGACAAAGAAGTCGACGTTCCGACCGCGTGAACTCTTCTACGCGCCCCTCTACGACTCCTCTGATCGTCTTCTGGATCGGTCCATGGCCGTGTACATGCCGGGACCACACACATTCACCGGTGAAGATACGGTAGAATTCTACGTCCATGGAGGCCGAGCGGTGGTCAATGCCGTGATGGAGGCCCTGAAGAAGATGCCGAACGTCGACAGTGCAAAGGCGGGCGAGTTCACGAAACGGTGAGGGAGAGAACTCATTATTAATGTTTTATTCTTTATTTTAGAGCTTTTTTCAACGGAAAGATGGACCTCTCCCAAGTAGAGGCTCTGGGAGATCTGATTTCGGCAGAAACCGAACGACAAAGGACCCTCGCCCTCTCTCAAGACAACATCGCCAGAAGACTAAAGCCCCTCCGCGAGAAGCTTCTTCATCTTATGGCGCGCTTCGAGGCGGCCATCGACTTCGCCGATGACGTGGCCCTCGACCGGGAGGAACACAACGAAGCTGCGCGGAAGATCCTTGAGGAGCTCGAAGCGATGAAGGAGAGCGCCCGGAAGGGTTGCCTCATCAGGGAGGGCGCCCGAGTGGCTCTTGTTGGGAGAACGAACGTGGGCAAAAGCAGTCTTATCAACAGACTAGGTAGGCGCGCCGAAGGAGGTTAACTCTGGAACTACTGTATTTCAGCCGAGAGGGAAGTGGCCATTGTCTCCAACATCTCCGGGACCACTCGGGACAGCCTGGAGGCGCGCGTCCAGCTGAATGCCGTCCCCGTGATCGTCACCGACACCGCCGGAATCCGGGACTCCGACTGCGAGCTCGAGAACGAGGGGATCAGAAGGTCAATCCGCAGGGCGCAGGAGGCCAACATCGTTGTCCTCGTCGTGGATCTGAGTCGTTGCGGGGACCTGAACGACGAGGTGGAGTACCTTCTGAAACAGGTCGGCGAACTCGGCCCTTCGACGTCGAAGGCACTCGTTCTCAACAAGAAGGACCTCTGGAACGGACGCGACAAGGAGCTCGTCCTTAGTGAAAAGTACGGTAACTCTTTAAGCATGTCGTTTCCAACAGCCTGTTGTAGTCGGCCACCCAAGCACAGTCTTCCTCTTTCTACAGTATCCTTTCAGGTACTCGGACTTCGTTGTCGTGAAGACGTCGTGCACTTCGGACGCGGGGGTCTCTCCACTAGTCGATGCGCTCGCGAAGGAGGTGGGAGAGCTCGCGGGGGAGGAGTCCTCGGGGGTCGTGCTGAGTCGCTTCCGGCAGGTCCAGCTGATCGACGAAGCCACCGAGGAGCTGAAGGAGTTCGAAACGGCCTGGGACTGTGCCATCGCCGCGCAACACCTCCGCAACTGCGCCGACCTCATCGGCGAGGTCGCCGGGGCCATAGTCAACGAGCAGATCCTGGATTCGATCTTTTCACAGTTTTGTATCGGAAAGTAGGAATATAAATCGTGGGGTCGTGCTGCTCTGTCCTTCTCCTTCGCGTCCTTGTCGGGTCTCTACTGTTGTGTCTCATGAGCTTGCAGAGATTTCTCGATGCCCTCTGTAGAAGAAATCGTCATGGCGAAGAAGGAGCTTCGGAAGGCGATCGCGAAGCTCTTGGAATCCGTCAGTGCGGAGACGGTTCAGCGAGAAACGGCTGCCGTCACCCTGAAGGTAATCCAAGGAGCCAGTAGTCCTCTCCACCTTCAACCTTCCAACGATTTAGGTCCTCGAGTCGGAGTGGTTCCGGAACGCCCAGCGGATCTCCGTCTTCGTCAACACCACCGGAGAAATCGAGACGGACGCGATCATTCTTAAAGCGCTAGAGCTGAAGAAGGATGTAAGTGGGGCATGATGTGAGGAACAAGGGCCAATAAATCGAGTCAAGCACTCTCGTCTCCTCTACTGACCAAAACCTCCTCCAGGTGTTCATTCCCCGCTTCAAACGAGGCCAGAAGCTCATGGAAATGCTGAAGCTGGACAGCCCCACGGACTTTGAGAAGCTAGACACGGCGCTCTGGGGAATCCGCCAACACCATCCCGACCTTTCACCGCCGTCCTACAAGGATACGGGACCCTTGGACGTCGTCGTCATGCCCGGGGTGGCCTTCACCGCAGAAGGCCTCCGGCTAGGCCACGGGAAGGGATTCTACGACCGCTTCCTGCACGAGCACGAAGAACTCTTCGGAGCGGTGCCGAGGACCGTCGCCCTCGCTCTCAAGGCGCAGATGGTGGATAGCGTCCCTGTCGAGGCCCACGACGTTCAGCTGGACGACGTCTACAGGGCCGATTGAGGGAGAAGGAGAGGAGAAGAGAAAACGTGCCATAGACTCTGTGATACTAGATTCACTTATTGGATAAACGAATATTAGGATCTGGATATAGCGTTCAAGGCGATTGATAGAGGTTACTCGCAGACCTGGCATTTTACTTGACGTCAAAATAGTTAAAGTTCATATGAACCACTACTTTTCCAATGGGCAGCGACCTTGCGGTCTTGTAGCGCAAGATGCCAAGCTTCCCAGGTTAGAGAAGGAGCGTCTGGAGGAGATGTCTCTAGACGTCTACTTTCTGGCGTAGACAGTAGGTTACAATGGATGCTCAGTCGCTGCTGGGTGTGGGAAGTGGACTGTGGCTTTACATGCTAACTTGGTGACCTGAGGCTTCTTATAATCAACAACTATCAGCTGTTATATCCGTACATGCGGGTGGTCCTTCTTCAGCCTCAGCTTCCGCTTCTGGGTTTTGAACTGAATTCTCCAAGCATTTTAGGCGATATCCACTGTCTTCACTTCTCGATTTAATCTTGTTTGTTTTTCCAGGTAATCGACCTTTCGCAATGTCGATCCTCCAGAGAGTCATTCTCCCGTTCCGCGCAACGCTCCGGCCCTATTCGACCGGCTTCCTCAAAGATGTGGAGCTTCATAGCCGCGAAGGAAACCCGCCGTCGGTGGACTTCTCCAAGGTACGTACTTGACCGACTGACGAAGAGTCATCTACAGCCTTCTTTCAGCCCACCCTACTCTACTTCTCTGCTGGCTGGTGCCGGTCTTGCCGGCTGTTCACTCCGAAGCTTAAAGTATGTGACCTTAATACCTTTGTTTTATCTAATCCTGATTTCAGCGCTTCTATGAAGGTGTCAATGGCGAGGTGAACATCGTCTGGGTTTCCAGAGACAAGAGCAGCGAGGACCAGCTCGAGTACTATCAGAAGAGCCTGGGACCGTGGCCGTACATCCCCTTCGGGAATAACGCGATCCGGTATTAACCTTCGATGTGGACTCCTGTTGATAGCCTGTTTTTCAGCGAGTACTTGGAGAAGTACGAGGTGAAGACGATTCCAGCAATCCTGCTGGTGAACGAGAAAGGTGCCGTGATTGACGACACCGTTAGGAGTAAAATCGAGGTGGGTTTCAATTTGTAGAAATGACTCTCAGTGGGCTGTTGCAGGAAGCTTCTTCGTCCACGAGTGAGAGCAAGCTCCTTCTTGAGAAGCTCCGTTAATAGACAAGAATCCCGTCAGCGCCCTCACGGGCTTTATTGTGAATGGAATAAATTCTATGTGGTCAGATTGTGTATCGCCTGGCTTCATTGAACTCGATTCGAAAATAGTGCAATTCCGATGGATGGCACCTTCGATACCGTATCTCTACGCTACTTTAGGATAACTACGAGCGAATCAATTCCAGTTGCTCTGCTCTAATCCCGCTAGTTCCCTTTTTTGGGAATGCTTTCCGCAATGCTTAACACTTCCGGCACCCCGGTGGTTCAGGCAAACGACCCGCTCTGTGTCGTTCTGGGGAACGCCTTTGACTCTCATCGTCGTGTGAACTAAGAACATTGTTTCGCACATTACGCGCTCTGGTTCCCATTCCTACAGAAAACCAGAGGAGGTCGTGCTTATCTGGGACGCTCAGGATTCGCTCTGGCGCTTGAGATGTGATATAGGGACCCGAATTTGGATGGACCCTGAAGATACAAGGAACAACATACTGGAGTAAGCCACTGGCGGCTAAGAACAGCATGGCTAAAAGCAAAACGGAAGCGACAAAGAATGTGCGAAGTGTGAATTGAGGTGTGGGAATGAATGTTTTTCCCGTGCTGTCACCCATGATAGGGGTCAATCCCATGAGCTGGGGCCGAATCACAGTCTTTAAGTAGACTTCAAGTGTGAGGCAGCGAACATTACAAGAACTATCGCTGAAGGACCTAATTGATCAATCTTGACAAGTCCTTCTTTTGAAACTTTAGGTCCTACAAAACCTATGGCCCATACAAAAGCCCCAAAAGACCTTCAAAAGAACTGGATCTCCTTTCTTTGTTGGTGAAACACCAAATCAGTGTATTTTCATCGCTGAAAAAGAGAAAATTTAAAGCTCAATCACATCAATGAGTTTAGAACGATAGGTCACAAGTACAGGACAACGAAATTGTAGAGCGACATCGATAAGTCGCAAGTCCTATCGATAAGAAGTGGGACCATACAAAGGTCCCATTAGAAGAAGGATCAAGCTCTTTCAAGGTTCTTCCAGTATGAAAACAATTGCCAAGATACCGTATTAGTCCCCGTCGTACTGCAAAGTGTGATGTGAACCTATGATGTGGTTAGGCGCCGGAAGCAAGTACGAGGTGTAACATGCCGCAGACTACCCGATGGGAGGAGTTGAGGTGCTCAGCTCCTTGTACGGTCGGTGAACCGCCAGAACTGATGAGCTCCACAATGACGGACAGTCCTCTTGTGGATCGGAAACAGAAGAAGAAGAAAGACGAGGAGAAGCGGCGGACGACGATCAAGAAGGCGACCGAGAAGCTCCGAGAGACCCTCAAGTCCTTGGCTCGCTCTTCGAAGTAGGTTCCAGCCTCGCCCCTTCCAATTAAAGCTAACTTTCAGAGTCTACAAGGCCGACGTTTACCTGAACGCGTTCCTAACTCTGAAGAATCTCTGGACGTCCATCTGTCAGAGTAGAGGCACTCCAGGTCAGTTATAAGGTCAGTCAGTTGAAGTACGTGTAGCCTTCCAGATGGACTCCAGTCACTCTCCATCGATGACTTGGAGCAGCAGTTCGCGGAGAAGGAGCTCGGCAGTCAGCATGGAGGCAAGGAGAATCGGCTACGCAGCGAAAAAATGCGTCGGAACAGGGAGCGACTCTGCATAACCTACCTTAGGAAGCTCATAGTCGCCATACGACCTAACCTCTCCATCGGGTGAGAATCTTTATCTTAAATCAACTCAAGCTTCTTTCCAGATCGGACCTCCAGAATGCGACCGTAATAGAGAAAGCGGACGATCTGATTCGAGAGTTTAGCCTTCTCGCCGCTACCGTAACCCAGGTCACCCCTACCGTATCCAGGCCCCATTCAGCGCTTCCGCGCTACTACCTTCGGTCCCAATTCCCCGCGAGTCCTGTTCCAGTCCAACCCTTCCCCGTGCTTTTGACTCCGCTCCGCTTCCCATTTCCTTATCCATATTACGCACAAAGACCACCGGTTACGGTACCTCTCAATGACAGCGGTTACGATAGCTTTTCGAGCACCCCGGAAAGTTTGGAGCGCCCTCAAGGGAGGAAGCGGAGGGCGACGTCTTCAGAGGAAATCGACGACGTCGACATCTCCCCGGCGGCGAAACGGCCCAACACTTCGGAGTCTCCTCGAGGGAGGAAGCGGAGGGCCACGTCTTCAGAAGAAGTCGACATAGTGGGCCTTTCCCCGACACCGAAGCGCCCCAAAACTTCGGAGTCCCCTCCCGCGTCTCCGCGGGGACCGATCCGAGTGTGGAAGCCTTACTGCGACTAGAAGAGCGTATTCTTCCCAGCACCCACTTAGCTCCTATGCAGATTCGCACCATATTTCCCACAAATGTTTATTCCAAACTGTTATTGTCCCAGGGGCACAAATTCTGATCATTAGGAACTACCACTTCCGTTTGCACATTCTGGCCGAACAGGAAGAAGAATAAAATTTCTCGTGACCCTCTGTTTCCTTCTGATACTTGTGCGAGTCCACATCGCCTAGGACTAAGTAACGAATCTGCTCAGGAGCTTAAAATTCTGTAACAATTACGGTTTTTTGTTTATCCACACTCTTTTTAACCTTCTTCCTGTTCAAGATGTGCACTGAAAAGTTGATCTTCTTTGCTAGGAAAAGTGCCCTGGTGACCACACTTTATATGACTTTTTTCTGATTTTTAATGGACATACGGTGTAAAAAATTGCCTCGGTGACTTTTTTACCACTAAAAAAGTGAAAGGTTGCACGATAAAGTGAAAGAGTGGAACTCGCGGGACCGTTTCCACCTCCTTCTTCCTTTCGCATATTCCTAAAAACCTTTCTTTGTTAGCTTTTGTATCATAGGCTGGGAGGGGAGACCGCTAGCATAAGACTCTTTCCCACATTTTGATAACGATTCCTTTACAATTAGACCTCTTTTATGTGTTTTTAAGCTTCTAAAGGTACTTCCCTTTTCCTTTTTGTCACTGTGAGGATAACATGCAGCACGACTGTTCAAGAAATACTCTAGTATCCTTGTTTCCAGGACCGCAGAGAAGAACACAGGTCAACGACAGTGCAGCCCCCAACAGCTGCGATTGCCACAACTGTGCCATACGGTAGCTTAACAGTGGCTCCCGCAGCCGACCGAACCTTAGATATTTCCAGTCGTCCTTCTCTCCACTCGTTTCTGATCCAGCCCCACCTTCTGCGTCATGCATTCGGTGATCAGAAGCGCGAGAAGGTTCTCCTCGGCCTACCGGGAGATCCTAAGCACCGCCAATGCGGAGAGGTTCTTCGATGTGACGCGGAGCCGCCTCAACGACACGAAGACGGGCGCCTCGAGCCCCGCGGCCTCGAGCACCGACATCAGCTACTGGCAGGACGTCGTCGAGAAGTACGGGAGCTTCCATGCTAAGATCGGAGAGTTGAGCCAGCTGCAGAAGATGTCCGAGGAGAATAGTGGAGATGGGGAACTGAAGGCGCTCATCGAGGCCGACAAGCAGGCCATCGAGTCCGAGATCGAGGAGAGCGCCTCCTCGGCCGCTCTGGCCATCGTTCCCCTCACGGATATCGACGTCCTTTCGAAATGTCAGATGGAATTCACGAGGTAGGTCTTCTAGAGATCACCGGTTTCATCCTCAGTGTCTTCGATTTTTCAGTGGAGTCGGGGGCACGGAAGCCATGCTCTTTGCCGGAGAACTAATGGAGATGTACCGAGGATACGCTACCAGGAGGGGCTGGCGCTGGAATCAGCTGCAGGCGGAGACGGCCGCTCTAGGAGGACTCAGAAGTGCCCTCGTGTCCGTTGAGGGAGAAGGCGTGTACAGAGCCTTGCGCTTTGAAGCAGGCGTACATCGAGTGCAAAGAATCCCGGTCACCGACAAATCTAGAATGCACACGAGCACCGCCAGTATCTCCGTCCTGCCAGAACCAGAAGATGTAGGTCCATTTGTCCGAGCTTAATGGTAGTCGAGAGCCAGTCAGGACCCTGGATATTCACCTACTTTTCCGTCTTCAACTGAACGACGGCTTTCTCTGGCCAAGAATTAGCGAAAAAGGAAAGGAATCCTACAATTCTGACTGACTCTCGTGTGAACTCCCAATCGCCCCCTACTTACTCCTTCACACAGGTCTCAGTGGTGATTCCGTCCACGGACGTTTCCATCGAAGCGATGCGAGCTTCTGGACCAGGAGGCCAGAACGTGAACAAACGCTCCACGGCCGTCCGAGTAACGCACAAACCCACAGGCATCGCTGTGCACTGCATGGACGAGCGCTTCCAGCATCTTAACATCCAGGTAATCGTTTCTTTGTGAAGCCCTACTGTAATGGGTCTTCTTAGATCGCCTTTCAAAGATTAGCGGCCATTATAATGCAACAAAGGGTGGATTCGGTGGTCGAGAAGTCGTCCTCCGATCGGAAGCTCCAGGTCGGATCTAAGGCCCGGGCTGAGAAGGTGCGGACGTACAACTTCAAGGACGATCGAGTCACGGACCATCGGCTACGCATGTCCTTCTCTAATCTAGAAGAATTCATGCAAGGGGGAGACGGGCTCCACCACTTCATCGATCGGCTCGACGAAATGCACATGATGGAGCGGCTAGAGGAGATTCTCAACGCGGAAGGCGATGCGAGCAGAGAGTGAAATAGGATTTATTGTTTTATTTGTTGTTTTCGCTGGACATAGATCGAAAAACCAATTCCCTCGTTATGTTTGAGACGGTTCCAGGCGTCTGCATAGACGAACTTTATGGGATGTCTTGTCCGGAAACGCCTAAACCTGCATAAAGGAACCTGACCTTCTCCCCATACACAGACGAACAAAGTCTCGCTAGCCTTTCTAGACATGCTTCTGCATTCAGATGTCTTTTTACCGTCTGTAGCACTGCATTCCAGACAGTTCCGTGTCACTCAAGTTTGCTACTTCGGATTAGACGTTTAACCTTTATCGGATGTCTCGTCTGGAAATGCAGAAGCCTGCAGTAAGAAGTCGCCTCGCTGATGCAATAATCGGGTTCTTGGATTCTCGCGCTGTTTCTGGACTCCTTTCGCATATGTTTACGGCTCTCATTTTGCAGATTCAGAAATGACTGAACCCAGCCCACTTGAAAAGGATTATCAGCAAATTGTCGTCGAGCTGCAGCGAGGCCGAAGCGAGATGTCCAGCTTGAAGCTGGCTATAGCCACAGGCGACTTAATGCGTAAGATCATCGTTCGTGGAAAATACTCCACAGTAAAGTGAGTCAGCCATCTTCTGAAATTTACAATGAACTTGTCTTCTTTAGAGAACTTATCAGTTTGATGAAAGAGATCGGAGAAGACCTGTGCCTCGTATTTCCCGACGAGTTTGTCATAAGAAACATGTTTGTGGGGACCGTGAAGCTCGTGCGAGAAGAAGCGGAGAAGATGATGACCGACTCCGGAGAATTCGCGAATCCCTACGATTCCCTGAGTGTAAGCTTTATTTCCGTTCTGTTCTTGCTCATAGTTTGCTTCCATTTCCAGAAACTATGGACCAGTCCTAACATTATGAAAACTTCCATCGATCTGAAGAAGTTAAAAAGTGCGGCTATTATGTCGATCAACGAGTTCATCGAGGAGCTGGAGTCGTGCCGGGAAAGCATGGCCTCCCAGGCTTCCGACCATCTGCTCGCTTGCGATGTGGTCCTTACCCATCGCCTCTCCTCATCGCCAACCCTTCAAGCCTTCTTCCGTGCGGCGAAAAAATTCAACCGGAGGATGAACCGTGTACTCACCGTGGACGATGGCCCCGTCGTGGATGACATAGCTTCTGAGAGTGTCAGCGCCGTGGACGTGATGAGCGTTATGAGGCAAACCACTCGAGTGGTTTTGTCAGCTATCGCCGTTTTGCCCGACGGTAGTTGTATAGCTCCAACTGGTAAGCCTTATCATTCTTTACCTTCTTTTACAAATATTGTGGCTTCAGGAAGTTTGACTATCTGCTTGGCTGCGAAGCGCCACTCCGTTCCCGTCCTGTTCTGCGCTTCATTCTACAAGCTGTGCCCGTCGTTCATCCCAGATGTGGGCATCTCCATCGGTCTTGGATCTCCGGCAGCCATTCTACCATTCGCGGAATCTCAGTCCTACCCTACCGCCGAGATCGTTAATCCCTTGTTCGACTTCATCCCCTCTCATCTGGTTTCGCTTTACATCACTCACACGTCTGCCGTTGCGCCATCTCACATTTATCGCCTCATTGGAGACTATTATCACCCCTCCGACGCGGAGCATATGAGAGAGAAGCCTATCGAATCCTAGAGTATCTGCCGTTCATATGTTTTGCGGGTAGTGGGCCACGAATGTTGCTAATAAATGGATGGTGAGTAGAAGTGTGGAGTTTTAAGCACGACCGGTTTTATGGCCCAACTTTGGTTCTTCTGCTCAAGGAGGTTTATCTGTAGGGTATGTCTGTGGGAACCGAGATGTGTCTGTGGACAGCCTAGCAAATCCGGTCTTCACACGTCCCATGACACATGGCATCGCTTTCCACGAATCTCCTTAATATCAGGGGCTCTGCTCCTCCATTTTGACTGTTCTCATCCCTCGACTCTCAGGCTTCGTGATGGCTGCTCCAAACAAAGACCGCGAGAGCGATCTAGAAATCGCACTCTCCGACGAAAGCGACGGGGAGATGGGCTCGACCGACGACATGTCGGGCTCCTGTTCCGACGAGGATGAGGAAGACGCGTCGACGACGGCCCCTTCTTCCTCTTCCTCGGGGGATTCTCATTCGTCCGACGCGTCCGACTCGGAAACTGACGACTCTATGAGTTCTTCGGATTCAGAACAGTCGGCCTGCCTAAGTGAAGTATGGAGCGGAGCAGAAGAAGATATCATTAGCCGTCCTACGACGGAGGCTCAAGAAGCCCAACTACGGAGTGACTTCAAGGAAATGATGGACACTCGTCATGAGCTCTCGGACGCGCGATTGCTTTACTCGCTTCTTATAATGAGCATGAACCCCGTCGTGGCGAAGTACCGCGTTGGCGACATGAGTGGTTTCGATTGGAAGAGGGCTTCGGAGAGGGCGAACGCAGTCCAGGTAGGCGTGATCCTCTTGATCTTGGCTTTTCTGGTTGTGGGACCTTACTTACATAAACTTCTCTCTTAGGTCTCCGTCAACGGACAGCTCTTCTTCGATATCAACGAGAACATCGCAAAGCTGTGCTGCGATTTAAACCAGCACTCCTACGCCGTCGACTACCTCCTACAGGCTTTGTCGATGCGTCCCGACAACGACGACCTCTGGTGGCAATGCGCGGTGTCCGCCTCGAAGAGTGCCAGGTGGAAGGCGGCGACCTTCGCCTTACAGCAGTTGAAACCCTCCGTCCGAACGGCCCGACTTCTTGCCGTCATCCAGTTCTGCACACTGCAGTATGAAGGTATGCACTTCCTCTCCTCTTCGTAGGTTGTGGCCTTGAAGATGCCAGAAATCCTTCTAAAGTGGAACTGGATTTTAGTGATGAAATTTTTGACCCTCCTATTTCAGAATGTATTGAAACCCTCGCCACACTTTTAAAGTCTGAGAACGACGTGGACAAGGAGACAAGGATGCTGGCGACGGTCCTCAAGGACGAAATCGCGCGTTCTTCGGATACTCTTAAGGAGTACGTTGAGGAGAAGTTCAAGGAGGAGGAGAAGGAGAGTAAGGAGAAGAAGGAGGAGGCGAAGAAAGATGAGGAGAAGGAGAACGAGGGGGAGAAGGAGAACGAGGAGAAGGAGGACGACGACGCCGACGAAAGACCTCCGGAGGAAGAGGACGACGAGGACGAAAAATCTCCAGAGGATGAGGGCGACGACGACGACAGCTTTTCGCGTTGGTCGTTCGTGGAAGCGACAGAACTGCAACGGGCAGCTGTAAGTGAAATCAGCTATCTTCAGAGATCATAGTTTTGCAGATCCTGGACAGCGTAAAGTCCATGAGGAAACCACTGGACCCGAAGGCGCAGGAATTCGAAAGCCCTTTTACCGACATCGAGGAAACTATCTCGCCGAGTATGAAGATAGAGGACTTCGGAAAGTGCCTCTGCGATCTGTACGACAGAATCGATCGATTTTCTATAGTAAGGAGAGGGAAATAGGTTTCGAATCTAATATTCACTTTCAGCTTATCTTCCACAAAATTAAACTAACTCTAAAGGAAGACTCGGTCCAGGAGAATACCGCCCCAGAGCCTCAGGAGTCTCCCTCTGACGAGGTCGTCGCTTGCCTTAACGACATACTGGACGTCGTGTGTTGCACAGAAGATCTTCTGGACCAAGTGCTGCTTGTAACACCATCCCCGCCGAAGCCAAAGCCTCTGAAACGGAAGCTCAAGAAGAGGATGAGCGCAATGGCCTTATATCAACGGCGCTCAACTAGATACATTGAACACGAAGACAGCACTGACGACGACGAAGAAGACCAGCATCACAAGGTATGAATGGTCCTTTTCCGTTTATATTGAGTCCCATTTAGCTGCTAGAATTCCTCGACGTCAACGAAGAACTCTCAGAAGGACGCTCAGAACAGTACGAATTGAGGAAGCAGGGAAACGGAGAAGGACACCTTGTGAGGGTGGTCACTTACAATCCACCTTCTGCGGAGTCCTTTAGTACTTTCCTAAGGAACCTATGCAGTGACAACAGCCGACAGTTTGTTATCAAGGAGCTACTAGGCAGCTTCCTGGCCTACTTGATTTCCGAACAATTTGAAATCAGCGGCTCCTTGAGACGGGTCTTCATTGATGTGTACGAGAGGTGGAACGCGATCGAATCCTCACATGACGAACAATATTACGCCGAGTCCTTGGACTTCCACCTGGCCGCCTTCGAACTAGGCTGTTCAGATGCCTGTGGCTTCTGCGCCATAGAGCCACCCGAGGATTCGGAGGACTTCAGGAAGGCTATCCGGTTCCAGTGGGTCTCGGGGAAGCGCGAGAGTCATGGAGTGGAGTACCAAGTGAGCAATCTGGAGAAGATAGAGGAGTTCCTGAGCAGCGACCGCGTGCAACCCGGGAAAAGCATATTCTCCTTCGCGCCAGGAAGACAGACGATCTCAGCGGAATCTGCCCATGCCGAGAGGATGGAGATTGTGCGTGCGATCCAGCTCAAGGAGTTGGACAGCCTGATCAGCAGCTCCAACTATGACCAAGTAGGTGACTGGCCACGTGGCTCCTCTAAAGACAGTGCTTCAGATAATCTCTCTGCTCGAGTCTCACTTCAATTGGAGCGAGGGAGGAGTGGACGAGGTTGTGAACAACGCGTTCATCTTGGTCGATTGCTACGTCAAGACCGGGAACAAGGAGAAGGCTCTGGAATGGGCCTTGAGGTACGGTATTGTTTAGGGATAGGATTGACGTATCTCCCTGATTTCCAGAGTCGTTCGATCGTCGATGAAGAACGGCTTGTCTGACGCAGACCGTGTGCTGAAGCTCCTAGAATCCCTGGAAGTGGACGCCACCATCGCCGAGCACCTTCTCCACGACTTCGCCTACTACTTGTACCTTCTTCATGAGAACGACAAATTCGTTCGGTCGCCGATCTTCTGGAGACGTCTCTATGAGGTGACGAAGTGCCGCGAAGGAGGCATCAGCCAGGAAGTCGTTGAGAGACACATGCAAGAGTCTGGTGAGGACGAGCACCAGGCCGACGAAGCCATGCCTACTAGAGCGCTTTCGGTGCTACAGTATGCCCACTCGAAACTCGGAGACTTGGCGTGTTGTGCGTCGAGCGAGGTACGGTATATAACCCTTGATTTACTATTTTACTTTGAATGTTTAGGGCTCATTCTTGCTCTACTACTTGTCGGAACTCAACAGAGTCGTCTCTGACAAGACGATCAAGCAGATGTTCTTCACCCGGACGTCCGAGAAGACGACGGCCTACTACAACGTCGCCGCCACCTTCGTGGACGAGTTTAACCAAATCCTATTCTGTCTTTTCGGCGGAGTAGCCAAGCGAGTCAAGATGACCTGCGAAGAACACCACTCTCCGAGCGACTTCGAGGCTACCTGGAAGGAGGCTCTTCTTGTGATCCCGCTTCTCTTCCGCGAAGAGCTGCATCTGTTCGACGACAAGCTGAAGATCGTACCGGAGTCCATAGATATTCTCCTGAAGAAGTTCGACTTCCTGTGGAAAGAGACGTGTCCCGAAACTGAAGAAGAGTTCTCCCGCTTCCTGGGTGGTAACGCTATGGATGACTGGCCGAGGGTATCCCCCGAGGACCCGGAGAGAGACCGTATTCGGAGTACGGTATTCTACGCCCTGGCTCTCCACTACTATCAAGGAAATGTGTCGAAAGAAGCGCACGCATTCTCAAAGCGGTTCTTGACCGCGGCTGACAAGGGCGAGCCAGCGTGGACGGCTTCTGCTTGGGCGATCTTCGCCCACACCTACAGTATACTACTCCTTGGTGTATGTTACCGACCTTTTACAGTTCTTTACATTTTCTTGCTTTAGGACAGCGACGAAAACGTTCTGCAAAATGCCGAAAAATGTTTGTTCGCTTTCAACGTGGGATTCAACGTCAAGGAGGAAGTCGCCATCATGCACTTCGAGTATGCGGACTCGGCCTACCAATTCCGGACTCGGATCGGCCGCTTCGCCTCTACTCTTGATCGCTGTTCCGCTCGAGGGAAGGCTCTCAAACTCTTGCCGAAACTTCTTGAAGACTGCAAGAAGCACATTGACCGAGCCAATGTATTGAACAACGCGGAAGCAGAGCCCGAGCAGGACATCGAGTGGCTTGTATGCTACTTCAAAGGAAAGGTTGCTGAAAAGCTCAGGGAACCTGCCGAGACGGTGATCTTATCTTCTATTCCATGAATACCGTAACCTTTTCTTAGGTCCTTTACTGGTACTACCAATGCGCCAAAGTATTCGAGCGACAAGGTTACCAATACCCGTCGAAGATCTCGAAGAAGAAGCAGGAAAATTTGGAGCCGATCGAGCTGCACTATAGGATTTACGCCTACATTTGGAAAAGACTTCGAGACGAGGAGGATGTTCCAAGTTTGCACGACATGAATGTGTTGGCCGGTGAGTGAACCCTAGACCCTCCTTGGCATACGGTAACCTTTGGTTTAGTTTACGCTGAACACTTCGAAAACCACGGAGTGACCAGGAAGTTCCTCGTCAGCCCGGAAGCTGAAGAGTTCTTCCTCCAACAGGAGCCGGACATAGCCGTCACCTTGGACGAACTCACCTACACGGCTTCTCTCAGAGCCAGTTCCGTCGACGCTGATGTCTTAAGTGCCGTTTACGATACGACAGAACGGGTCCATCTTCGGGAACGATGCCTTACCTTGTGCGAGTCAAACTTCGGGTTAATCGTATCTCGGTACCCCTACCACTATAAGGCGCATTACCGTATAGCTGAGATGGAGCAAAGCCAAGGCCACTTCAAGAAGGCCGTAAGCCATCTTTTCCAGAAGGTCTTTAAGAGGAAAAACTTCTACAGTGTCTTCGAGGTAGGTTTGGTCAAAGACTCCCCTACAATCGTTGTCTTTTAGAATTGCATATCAATCCAGCGGAACGACATCGAAAGGAGCGGGTCCTACGAATTCCACATGGATCGTCTCATGGAGATCTCTCTGTACTGCTGCTTCAAGACTAACGACATCGAGAAACTCTGTTCTTTGCTGTACAGCTTGGGACTGGCAGCTTACACAGAGTACGTTTACCATGATCTTCCACTTTCACGTTAAGGCTTTTAGAGGAGTGATGAAGGAGAATAAGAGGAAGGAGAAGATCACACTCGCCCGGAAGTTCATCCTGACCTTGATCGAACGGAACGATGGAAACGTCTTGAAGCTTTCGAGCAGAGAAAAGGAGACGTTTTGGAAGACGGCGATGAGCTACCACGACAAGGCCAAAATGTAAGTTCCATTCTTCATGGTGACACAGCACGACCTGGTACAGGGGTCATTGGCTACTTCAGCTGAAAGAAGAAGTACAGTTCGGGGTTAATAACTTATACATTGAAGGTACTGTGATGAAATCACTCGGAAATCCTTCGATTTGATCCAGAAGAGGATATCAGAAGCCGCCAAGAAGCACCGTGACCAGATCGCGGCCAAGATACGTCAGTCGGCAGCCACGAGAAAGGTCCATATTCCACAAGGATCGCAGGCCCTTCCCAGCACAAGTACCCAGTTTGGAGGAACCGAGAACGCCGCGAACCTCATGGTAAGTTCATGTCTTAAAATTGGATCGAAGTTCCTTATGTTTAGTTGTTGAACTACCTCGCCGGACTCCAGAGTCTCCATCAATCTTCACTTAACTCGACGCCTTTCCAACAGTTATTAGGCTCCAACAGATCTCCTGCCCAGAGTAGCTTCTCCCATCTTCTGAAGCGCGCTGCGCCCTCTTCCGACACGCCTTCTTCCTCGGGTGTACCCCCCTCTAAGATCTCCAAACAGAGTTAGTTCCATTATGGTCTTGTAAATAAATTTGAAGTATTTGCTCATGTTAAACTTTGTTTTTGTCTTGGCGGTGCGGGGATACCCCGATTCAATGTGACAGCACTGTTTACGCGCCAACCGGACTGTCACCTGATTCCCAGCAGTTGATGGGAAGTTCTCGAGGGATTCCCCCGAGGTGTCACCGATGTCCATCCAGTGATCTCCGGGTTCCTTGACCGAAGGACCCTGTTTCACGAATCTTGTCTTCCATGAAATGCTCAAGTGCACTTCTCCAGCCTTCCGGTCCTGTTGCAAGAATAAGAACAACGCCCAAAGGTTGTTTTCGAGCCGAGACGGTCAGAAAGGGAACAAACAGGGGAACCCTGCCCTGGACAGGGCGTCCGATCCATCAACGGTGTAAAGGGTGTTGTGGAAAGCTACAATGTCGTGATTGTTTTTCACGATTGCAATCAGTAGTGTGAGAGAGGGACTTCCTGGGAGGAGTAAGGGCGATGTCAGGGGCCGTCTAATAAGTGCGAGATGTAAGCAAACAGATAAAAGTGTAGAAGCACAAATGTGGCTGTGTATTGAGGGGGTGGTTTATACGGTCTCTCTGGCCTCTGGCCCATCGACGTGTCCCAGTGTCATCGGAAGGAAGTTATCGATCCACGTCTAGACGTCAGGGATAGACGTCTCGTTTCTCCACAGCCGGTGTCGTCTGAGTGGCTTCTAGTAAGGGGTGTTTGCACAGTAGACAGTATAAATAGACTATAGACAGTCTACATGGAAAACATGGGCAAAATAGGGGTAAACAAGGCATGTGGGTCCAAGGGTAAGGGGAGAGGTTGAAGTTTATTGGAATGTACTTGCTTTCTTTGGTTGTATACATCACGTCCTACAGTCTCTGAGCTCTTCTTTGGAGTCCTTTGCACTCAGATGGAGCTGAAGAAAGATAAGGGATCTCACTTTCTCCGGCCAGACTCCACAGTTCGTTCTCGGCTGCTGATAAGGCCCGGCCACCAAAGTCCGTCTGCCAGTTGGTCATCTGGAATGGTCACTTGACTGCTTATCTCGAGCTCCAGTGGGTTCGGGAAGATTAGCGCACGTAGCATTGTAGTCTCTAGTGATAGGATAGAACGATTTGAACCTATAACTGAACTGTCCTTCTACTGGCATCAAAAATCCCTTGCTGGCCTCAAAGAAAGATAGCCTAAGACAAGTTGTTGCTACACCTTTCCTTACCTCTTCAAAGGCACTTCTACAGGTTTAAATTGTCTCGAACTCATTGTTTCCTATCTCTCTTGGCCGTCCAGAGCGCTTGGGTGCGCTTGGGTGCGACGCGTCACAGCGAACTAAGAGTTGCACAATCTGATCGTCGCGTCATCCCTACGACGCCACGCCCCCCAGCGCGTATAAATGCGCTGTGGCGCCTTCCACGGCCACTGAATCCATTAGCCCTCACTTCAGCGTCACCATGTGTGGAATCTTCGCCGTCTGCCACCCTTCCGTCTGCGGGAGACGTCCCGAGCCCTTCTCCGTCCAGAAGGCACAGCTCCTCTCCAGGTACGTCTACAGTATGCCCGACGGACACTTAAAATTCTCTTTTCAGCACTCAGGTGCACCGAGGACCCGACTGCCACAACTCGTACCAGAACCCGGCCACAGGCGACCTTCTTTGCCACGAACGGCTGGCCATCATGGACCTGACCTGCACACAGCCCATCGCGGGCACCCAGGACGACCACCAGGTAAGAAAAACAGTGATAAGGCGGCGGACGTGGCGGCGCCGAGAGAGCGCACAGTCCAGCTGGAGCTTTGGCTATACGCGCTGCTTCAGGTCGTGCACAACGGAGAGATCTACAACCATGAGGCGCTCCGCAAGAAGGACCTAGCCTCCTTCTCCCTCAAGACCCACTGCGACTCCGAGGTGATCGTGTTCCTCTACGAGAAGGAGCGCTCGGGGGCCATCTGCGCCCACCTGGACGGGGTCTTCGCCTTCGCCCTGGTCTTCGGCGACGAGTTCCTGGCCGCCAGAGATCCCGTGGGGGTGAAGCCGCTCTACTACGGCAAGGACGAGAAGGGCCGCGTCTTCTTCAGCAGCGAGATGAAGGCCATCGAGAGCATCTGCGGACCCTTCGAGATGGCCGCCTTTCCCCCGGGCCACTTCTACCAGCCCGACAAAGGCTTCGTCCGCTACTACCAGCCCCTCTGGTTCGACCACCGCTTCGCCAAGAACCCGCTGAACCTGAAGGCCGTCAGAGAGGCCCTCATCTCCGCCACCCACAAACGGCTCATGAGTGACGTCCCCATCGGAGTGCTCCTCTCGGGGGGCCTGGACTCCAGCCTGGTCAGCTCCATCGCCGTCCGCGAGATGAGAAGGCTCGGTCTGCCCCTCAAGTCCTTCTCCATCGGCCTGGACCAGAACGCGCCTGACCTGGTGGCCGCGCGTCAAGTGGCCGCCTTCCTCGGCACCGATCACCACGAGTTCCACTTCACGGCCGAGCAGGGCATCGAGAACCTCAAGAAGCTCATCTGGCACCTGGAGACCTACGACGTGACGTCGATCCGCGCCTCGACCCCCATGTTCTTCCTGTCCAAGGGCATCGCGGAGCTGGGCGTCAAGGTGGTGCTGTCGGGCGAGGGCGCCGACGAGATCTTCGGTGGCTACCTCTACTTCCACAACGCACCCAACGCCGAGGAGTTCCAGAAGGAGACGATCCGTCGCGTGCAGCTCCTCAGCACGGCGGACTGCCTCCGAGCGGACAAGTCCTGCATGGCCAACAGCCTGGAGAGTCGCGTGCCCTTCCTGGACAAGAACTTCCTCGACGTGGCCATGATGCTCGAGCCCGAGGCCAAGCAGCCCAAGCAGCGCAACGGACGCGCCACCGAGAAGTGGATCCTCCGCGCCGCCTTCGACACCGAGGTTCGTCTCCCCTCCCCCTGTCCTACTTGACCCCTTCCCTTCAGGAGGACCCCTACCTCCCCCACGAGATCCTCTGGCGTCAGAAGGAGCAGTTCTCGGACGGCGTCGGCTACGACTGGATCGACTCGTTGATGGACTACTGCGCTGGCCAGGTGTCCGACGCGGAGATGCAGAAGGCGGCGGAGCGCTTCCCGCACAACACTCCCCACTCCAAGGAGGCCTACTTCATGCGCTCCGTCTTCGATGCCCACTTCGGCAGCGATGCCGCCGCCAAGACCGTGCTCAAGTGGGTGCCCAAGTGGCAACGCAACGAGGACCCCTCGGGCCGAGCGAGCGCCGTCCATGAGCAGAGCATCGCCGCCAAGGAGATCGTCTCCGTCTGAGGCTCTGCTTTGGATAGAGATTTGTAGGCCGAAGAGGCTGTATTTATATCTCGACCTCAGAGACTCCTCCAGGCTCCTTCTGTTAGCCCTCCTTCTCCCCTTATGTCACTTACCTTCCTTGTCTCCCAGACTGTCTCCTTTTTGTCTAGACCGTCTCCCCTCCATTGCCGGAGTCGTCCGTTCCAAGCTTTAACCGTCACTTTGTATTTTCACTTGTCAAACGTTGGATGTAATAAACGAAAGATGTGTTATCGGGGCGTCCGGGTGTAATGCCTTTTACGTGGGAGAGGCTGAAGTACAGGACGAGCAGAGTGCGTGCTAAGGCAAACAACCCGCCAAGGAACAAGCAGGTCGTCTTCTGTGGGGACAAGGGTGCACACGACCAGTTATGGCGCTGAACATTTGTACTCCTTGTTGCTTTGTACTAGATCTGACAGAATCGGTGATAAGGGAGCGTTTGTGAATGAATCTGAGAGTACACTAGAGGCCAAGACTGACAAGGGAGCCTCCTTAAAGTGGGTGTTTTGTTCTATGGAGTTGAATTTGGCACAAACAAACCTGAATCCTCGTTCAAAGTTCAACTTGTCCTGTTAGTGACAGTCGGGACTTTGGCGCGGGTAGAAGTCTTCTTCTTTGATCGCTTCTAAGGATTTAGCCAACTCTTAGCCCCTCTAAGGCAGCATTTGGAAGACTTGCTTTGTTCCTCGGTCAGTAGTGAAATAAGAAACCCATGAGAAACATTAACTTCGCTCCTAATTTAGTTTCTTTTCCACCGGTTTCAGAGCTCAGAGCCCGCCACGTGTTTGCGCACATGTTGCTACAGTGTCGAGGTGTTTCACACTCTTTCCGCCACCCGAAGCACTCTTGTTTAAAGAAGATGCGAAGAAAGGAGTCGAAAATAACTTTAGCGAACACGTAGTAAGTCAAGGACCAAATCCAGGATGAGCCTTAGTTCTTTAGAGATCTTTAGTTTTATGATAATCAGTCATTCTCCATCTCCGCCGGCCAAAGAAGAATGGTCACCGTTTGAATGCCGCAGATTATGCGATCGGCGCATCCTACGGAAGAAGGTCTGCACCATAACGTCAGCTCCCGGATCATCGGACGTCGGACCGAAACGTTGACTGGAAGAATTGAATCTGAGGCGCTAGGAAGCGATATATTCCACATGAGACCCGTAAAAGGTAGAACAAAGGCAGGACATGAAGGTCTAAGCAGAACTGATGAGGGGAGACAAGCATAAGAAGCGACGAACAGCTGTGCTACGCCATGCTAGGAAGCCAGAGTCTCGAAACGAGTCATCTGTATTGCCGCAAAGTAAAACAGATCGGCTAGAAAGCGAGGCGAAGAATGTGTGAACTCAGCAAAGTCCCACATTTAACTTGGTGATGCAAGCTCACTGTGGAACAGGAACAGAGGCTTTCTGCCGACCACGGTGATCTGCCTGCTCAGCGCTATTTGCTTATCCGTGGTTTGCTTCTTAGGCCCTCGTTTACGTCATTCGTTTTTGACAGCCACAAGCACGGGCGAGCAGATGGAAAAGACTGTGCAACATAGCGTACGCGGACATCATCCTCGAAGAAAAGTCATCTTCAGCATTCAAAACCTTCCTTATTCAGAGTTTAACGAGTCGCCAGCCTCCACCTGGGTTTCCGAGATGATCCGCTCTCTGTCGAGGCTCGTTAGGAACTCGGTCGCGAGGTCCTACAGGCTGCAGTGTACCTCTGGGAGTGGAGATGCCAAGAAGCCTGGGACAAGCGCCAAAACGGATGCTGCACCAAGACTCGCAGCGACAAGAAAACGCATATTGGCCAATTTACCTATACGGCCGCCGAGTCGAGTAAAAGCCGAGTACTACATCACTCTGCAGCAGTCGGAGGACGGTATGTTGGACTTGAGAGGTGTCTTATGACCGAGGACTTAGGCGCCTATAGCGTCGAGGTTTCCAACGAAGGAACTCACCGGCACGACCATGAAGATTATACTGCTTACGACCTCCGTAAAAGGATCATCCGTCTGACCATCGATGACGAGGAGAAAGCAAACAAGGAATTCGCTGCCCTGCACTTCTATAGATCTGATGAGAACTGGGAGGCGAATGCTGCTGCTACTGTGATGGCTATGTACAGGAAGAGAAAGTGGGTTCCCGCTGAGTTGCTTGAAAGCAATCTGAACCAGGACGAAGAGTTCCGTCGAATATGCAAGGAGTTCCAGAGACTGGAGAGGTGGGACGCGGTTGATTGCCTTTCCAGAAGACAGGAGCTCATATTCAAACACTCGAAGAAGTTCAAGAAGAAGGTATCTGTTAGGGTAGTAACTGATCACGAGAAAACCAATCGCCATACTTAAAAGACTCTACATGTTCATAACTAACGTCTTCCAGGTGGACAAGCTCCCTGTGATCTCGGAAGAGTATGGCAAAGCGCTGTCCGAGCGGCTGGTCAAGCGACATGGAGACGGCGCCCTTCCCGTAGGTTCCCCTTGACAGGATAGAGGGTTTATGCTCGATCTAGGCGCTGAGATACGTGCTGAAGGAGGTGGAGTCCTCGTACGCCGACCGCTGCTTCAACTTCCGCGACTTGCCCTCCAACCTGAAGCTGATAGCGAGCCAGCTGAAGAGGAACGAACGCACTCTGCCGCGGAAGCCGATTGAACAGGTGCCGTGATCTCTATCCTGTGGTCCTTAAGAACATTTATCTTGCAGAGGACCCTGGACAGATACGTCCTGTTAGAACTCGGGATGAGTATGATTTGCAAGGTGAGCTTTGAGTAGATTCCAGAGATGGTCCGTGACCATCTTAAGTAGATTCCCTAGGATTTTAATATTTGCAGGATTGGACGGAAAGGCAAATGACGGGCATGGCGATATCTTTGGCTGACGAAATGGAATATTATGATCTTGAAGTCAGTTACTCTGCTGAACAGCGTTTGGAATATCGCCTTCAGGAGCTAAATATCTCCTTTAGCAAGGTACTGTATACAAATGGATTCCTTCGAGAAAACACGGCCATTTCAGGACCTCTCCGAGAAGTTTAGCAGTTCGGAGTCCAGGGCCCTTGCGGTGTACCTGGCGCTGGAAAAGATCGCTAGGTCCTCCAAAGAATCCCCCTTTGACTATAAAGAGTTCGAGAGCCTCTTTCACGAGATCAGCCGACACGCAAAGTTCGATCCGACCGAGTCCTACAGCATCGGAAAAACTCCACTTCTCAAATCCATTTTCGATAGACTGAACTAACCTAATAATAACGCTTATGCAAGAAGACTGACTTTATAATTTGCATGAAATCCACAACAACTGAGGCAAGAAGCCTCTTCCGGTCTCAATCTTCCGCGTTCCAACTGCTTCAACTTCCAACTGCGTTTCGAAGCGATTTGTCCCCATTTGACATGATTTGACCGAGTGGAAGACATTCAAAGGCACTGCGAACTCAGCAATTTCACACAACTGACCGGTGCAAACTCTATTGTGAAATCGTATTTCAAGTAAGATCCTGCGACCTGCCTATCCAGCTGTTCATCAGTTGCCCGCGTCGCCGCGCTTCCACCACGGTCCGCGCTCTCCTCCTCGCTGCAAGGCACGTCCACGGGTCAGCTAGGAGAACATCACGTACGCGGATATCATTCTCGCGATACAGCGGGCATCTTGAGAGTGTTCTTCTTTATTCAGAGTTTTAAGAGTCGCCAGCCTCCACTTGGGTTGCCGAGATGATCCACTCTCTGTCGAGGCTCGTTCGAAGCTCGGTCGCGAGGTCCTACAGGCTGCAGTGTACCTCTGGGAGTGGAGATGCCAAGAAGCCTGGGACAAGCTCCAAGACAGGAAAACGCATATTGGCCAATTTACCTATACGGCCGCCGAGTCGAGTAAAAGCCGAGTACTACATCACTCTGCAGCAGTCGGTATGTTGGACTTGAGAGGTGTCTTATGACTGAGCACTTAGGCGCCTATAGCGTCGAGGTTTCCAACGAAGGAACTGACCGGCACGACCACGAAGACTATACTTCCTACGACCTGCGTAAGAAGATCATCAATCTGACCATCGATGACGAGGAATCAACCAGCAAGGAATTCGCCGCTATGCACTTCTATGATGGATCCGATGAGAACTGGGAGGATAATGCCGATGCAATTATGATGGATATGTACAGGAAGAGAAAGTGGGTTCCCGCTGAGTTGCTTGAAAGCAATCTGAACGAGAACTACACGTTCTGTGAAATATGCCGCGAGTTCGAGAAACTGGAAAGGTACGACGCGATTAGTTGCCTTTCCAGAAGACAGGAGCTCATATTCAAACACTCGAAGAAGTTCAAGAAGAAGGTATCTGTTAGGGTAGTAACTGATCACGAGAAAACCAATCGCCATACTTAAAAGACTCTACATGTTCATAACTAACGTCTTCCAGGTGGACAAGCTCCCTGTGATCTCGGAAGAGTATGGCAAGGCGCTATCCGAGCGGCTGGTCAAGCGACATGGGGACGGCGCGCTTCCCGTAGGTTCCCCTTGACAGGATAGAGGGTTTATGCACGATCTAGGCGCTGAGATACGTGCTGAAGGAGGTGGAGTCCTCGTACGCCGACCGCTGCTTCAACTTCCGCGACTTGCCCTCCAACCTGAAGCTGATAGCGAGCCAGCTGGAGAGGAACGAACGCACTCTGCCGCGGAAGCCGATTGAACAGGTGCCGTGATCTCTATGCTACGACCCTTGACCTTATGCTGTTTACAGAGGAGCTTGGACAGATACGTCCTGCTGGAACTCGGGATGAGCATGATTTGCAAGGTCAGCTTTGAGTAGATTCTAGAGATGGTCCAGAGAACTTGGGGACGGCGATGTCGATCCGTCAGCCGTGACCATCTCAAGTAGATTTCCTAGGATTTCAATATTTGCAGGATTGGACGGAAAGGCAAATAGCGAACATGGCGGTATCTTTGGCTGACAAAATGGAGTTTTACCATTTCGAAGTCTATTACTTTGAAGAAGAGCGTTTGGAACACCGCCTTCAGGAGCTAAATCTCTCCTTTACCAAGGTACTGTATATCAATGGATTCCCAGGAGAAAGCACGGCCATTTCAGGACCTCTCCGAGAAGTTCAGCAGTTCGGAGTCCAGGGCTCTTGCGGTGTACCTGGCGCTGGAAAATTTCGCTAGGTTCTCCAGAAAATCTCCCTTTGACTATGAAGAGTTCGAGAGCCTCTTTCACGAGATCAGTCGACACGCAAAGGTTGATCCAACCGAGTCCTACAGCATTGGGAAAACTCCACTTCCCGAATCCATTGTCGACAAAATACACTAAACTTTAAAGACGTGGCTAAAATTTGCGAGAATAAATACATTTTCTGTTAACAGGACTGAATTAAGTTAAGTTTGCCCTTCGTGGTGAGTTCATCGAGAAGATGATGAAGCCACAGCGGGAAGTCGACAATCCGTTAAGTGCGGGACCCGAGAATACCACGCAAGCTTCTTCAAAACAGGACTGTGAGCTCTTGTTTACCAGCGTAGCTCCCAGTTTGGGCCGACTCTGTTCGGTGTTTGTTCGATCCGTGCGGGACCCACGGACGCCGTAGAACCCAAAGGGTCAGCAAGGAGAAAGGTGAAAAATTAGTTGCCCTAAATGTGAAGGGGACGTTGAGATTGGCGTGTTGATTGGTGTTGATTCCAACGACGTAGTGAGGGGAAATCAGTCTTATAAGAAACATTTCTCCCGGTGTGAGAAAGAAATGTTTCTCGGGAAAATGGAATTAAGGCAAGAAACTTTGCGGGTTGTAGCACCTAGATGAAATGTTCCGCCATTTTAACGCCCAAAGAGCTTCTCCCTCGCCCAACTTCCCCACATACTCCAGTCCTCTGCTAAAATCCGCTTCTTTCCACCACAAGAATGCTGAAAAAGGTCAGAGATGGACGGTTGTAGTGCTTTCGGTTACCGGTATCGGGTAATCGAAAGAGCTGAAATAAAAAACTGATAACCGCAAATCTCTTGGCCAGATACAGTAAAGGGAGGTACCGTTTCTAACTGATCACTACAACTTCTAACTGATCGCACTATCTCACATTGATAATTTGAGTGTTTGAGATAATGTAAGCGCTGTAGAGAACGTCGTTCAGCGCAGTTACGCAGTTAGCGCAGCTCCACACGCAGTTACGGCGCACGAGGGCGGTCATAAACTTGTCCATAAATAACATTAAACCATTTAAGGTGTGTATTATCCTAGGCTGTTTTTCACCTTTGCAGTGATCAGGTTTCGCCCCATTTCTTTCGACCGATTCACACTTGGACTATTTTGGTCAAAAACAATGCTGTCAGCTTCTAGCATCGCACTTTTTCGAATTTTACGGCATAAGGCATTCTGCACCTTTACAACATTGTGGGCGTACAACAAGCGAGTAATTCTTTCTCACCAATAACTAAAGAGCAGCGCGACAGCAGCTGAGGCAAGAAGCAGGCGTTTCGAAGCGATTTGTCCTCATATTCCGGTTGAATTGATCGAGTGCAAGAAATTCAAAGGCACTGCGAATTCAGCAAATTCACACAATTGGCCGACGCAAACTTTATTGTGAAATCGTATCTCGCGTGAGATCCTGCTACCTGGCTACCCAGCTGTTCATCAGTTGCCCGCGTCGCCGCGCTTCCGCCACGGTCCGCGCTCTCCTCCTCGCTCCACGGGCCAGCTAGGAGAACATCACGTACGCGGACATCATTCTCGCGATACAGCGGGCATCTTGAGAGTGTTCCAAGTCTTCTTTATTCAGAATTTAAAGAGTGGCCAGCCTCCACCTGGGTTGCCGAGATGATCCGCTCTCTGTCGAGGCTCGTTCGAAGCTCGGTCGCGAGGTCCCACAGGCTGCAGTGTACCTCTGGGAGTGGAGGTGCCAAGAAGCCTGGGACAAGCTCCAAGACAGGAAAACGCATATTGGCGAATATGCCCATCAATCTTCCAGGCCTACCACAAATATATTACATCACTCTGCACCAGTCGGAGAACGGTATGTTGTACTTGAGAGGTGTATTCTGATTGGATTATATGTAAAAACATTCACTTTACGGACGAAATAATTATAGCGGCCTAGTTGGCCAAGATAAAAGACTTATCTAGAGAAAACGTACACCAGATTTCTAGTGAAACCATCTAGGAAACTGTTTTTATCCTTACCGGATGTATTTACCTGGGACATGTTGACCTTCGGATGCTTTTACCAATAGCAAAACACTTAGGCGCCTATAGCGTCGAGGTTTCCAACGAAGGAACTCACCGGCACGACCACGAAGATTATACTGCCTACGACCTCCGTAAAAGAATCATCCATCTGACCATCGATGACGAGGAGAAAGCAAGCAAGGAATTCGCTGCCCTGCACTTCTATAGATCCGATGAGAACTGGGAGGCGAATGCCGCTGCTACTGTGATGGCTATGTACAGGAAGAGAAAGTGGGTTCCCGCTGAGTTGCTTGAAAGCAATCTAAACCAGGACGGAGAGTTCCGTCAAATATGCAAGGAGTTCCAGAGACTGGAGAGGTGGTACGCGGTTGATTGCCTTTCCGAAAGACAGAAGCTCATATTCAACCACTCGGAGACGTTCAAGAAGAAGGTATATAATTGTTGATAAGGGAATCAACCTTCATAACCATACGATTGTGTGAGCTGACCAACGTCTTCCAGGTGGAGAAGCTCCCTGTGATCTCGGAAGAGTATGGCAAGGCGCTGTCCGAGCGGCTGGTCAAGCGACATGGGGACGGCGCCCTTCCCGTAGGTTCCCCTTGACAGGATAGAGGGTTTATGCACGATCTAGGCGCTGAGATACGTGCTGAAGGAGGTGGAGTCTTCGTACGCCGACCGCTGCTTCAACTTCCGCGACTTGCCCTCCAACCTGAAGCTGATAGCGAGCCAGCTGGAGAGGAACAAACGCACTCTGCCGAGGAAGCCCATCGAACAGGTGCCGTGATCTCTATCCTGTGGTCCTTAAGAACATTTATCTTGCAGAGAACCCTGGACAGATACGTCCTGTTAGAACTCGGGATGAGTATGATTTGCAAGGTGAGCTTTGAGTAGATTCCAGAGATGGTCCAGAGAACTTGGGGACGGCGATGTCGATCCGTCAGCCGTGACCATCTCAAGTAGATTCCCTAGGATTTTAATATTTGCAGGATTGGACGAAAGACCAAATTACGTACATGGCGATATCTTTGGCTGACAGAATGGAATATTATAATCTTGAAGTCAGCTACTATGCAGAACAGTGTTTGGAACACCGCCTTCAGGAGCTAAATCTCTCCTTTAACAAGGTACTGTATATCATTCCTACGAGAAAGCACGGCCATTTCAGGATCTCTCCGAGAAGTTCAGCAGTTCGAAGTCCAGGGCCCTTGCGGTGTACCTGGCGCTGGAAAATTTCGCTAGGTTCTCCAAAGAATCCCCCTTTGACTATAAAGAGTTCGAGAGTCTCTTCCATGAGATCAGCCGACACGCAAAGGTTGATCCAACCGAGTCCTACGGCATCGGAAAAACTCCACTTCGCAAATCCATTTTCGATAGACTGAACTAACCTGATAAAGACGCTTTTACAAAGTATTATGAAGTCCCGCCACACAAGGTCACTCGTCTCCTTCGCCTTGCCAGTCCTACCAAGGCTCCCCCAGGCAGTCTCCGCTAGGTCATCTTGCTGACAAGGGAATACCCTAAAGTGTCACGCCCAGTTTTGAGATTGAAGTATGTTATCCGGTAGATTTTGGGGCGCTGGTCATGATGCGTATGGGTGCATCGGCCATAGATCCGTGGTGAAGTGCTTGTGCTTTCGCAACGTGAGTTTAACTTCTCGCTACTGGACATCTCTCGTGGCTCGTGTAATAGGAACCGGACTCCGATCGAAAGACACAACATTTTATTATACTTATGGTCCAGGGTCAACAGTCAAACATTCACATTTTCACATATTGCTGCTTCTAATAAAATTCAGAGACTCTTCTAGCTGGGCTACTGGGGCTCACTCAGGACAAGGGGATCACACGGGCGTGTCCGTGTTCAGGAGGGGCTGGGTCTCCTGCTGGTGCACGCTCAGAGGCTGGAGGGAGGCGTCGGGCGAGGGCTTTATCACTTTGATCATGATGGCCTCTTCGTCGTCCTCGGGAGTCGCCAGGTTCGCCGCCGCGTCGTCGTCTCTGAAGAAGGAACGTCAGGGCAGGGTTCTTCAGGGAGAGTCCTGGGCGCGGACTGTGAAAAAAGGGAAAAGGGGCGAAGTTTTCTTTTGGGTTTGGCATGCCGGAAAAGGGGACAAAATAGGAAAGAGTGAAGTTAAGTATTTTTGGGTTTGGTTCCGGGCAGGGTTCTCGAGTGCCACCCACGATGTTTTCGGAGCTCTTCAAGAATTTCAGAAAGGCTCTACACCTGGATCTTGTATCCTAAAGGGCTGCTTTTGATGTATGGATCAGCATGCTTATAAAGCAGAGCCTCTAAGAAGACATTCGACTTGAAGGCTTTAGTTCTTAAACATAAAAATATGCCCTTTAAGACAGGCCAGCTCAAAAACGTCGTGGGTGCTCGTCCGAGAACCCTGGCTCCGGACGATTCGAAAGGGCCAGGCAGATGTACCTATAGAACGCAAAAGAGTATGTGTAGGATGCCAAAATCATGATAAAGGTTCGGTTCGGGGATTCAGGACGAGTCCGGGGCGAGGAGGGGCTGAACAGACTTGTTGCGGGAGCCCTGGAGGCCCTGGAGCGAGGAGCGCGACTCGACGGCGGTGATGTGCTTCCACATGCCGGAGGAGGCGACCTCCTTGGAGATGTTGATGTTGTGCGAAGGCTTGTCCTGGATGGCGGCCAGCGGGATCTTGATGACGTTGCCGCTGGCCATGGGAATGTGGAGATGCGCTTCGGTCTTGACGGCGTGGATGGTGCCCTGGTTCTCGTCGAGGTCGATCTCAATCTCCTCCTAGATGCAGCATAGAAGGCGGGGGCACGCCGGCCAGTAGCCCACCTTGGTCTCGCTCTGCTTCCGTTTCAGGTCCTCGCGCTTGCGCAGGTGGAAGTCGGGCATCTTGTCGTCGAGGTACTTGAGGTCCTTCTCCGAAAACGCCTTCTCCATGAGCTTTCGCACCGCCACCATCACCACGAGCTGAAACCGGGGAGGGTCAGACCCAGCTCCGCGTCAAGCAGGGTTAGAGCGCCTCGACTTACCATGATGGGGAAGGCGATGGAGGTCTTCTTGATGGACTTGACGATCCAGAGGACGGCGAGGCAGCCCACCTGGCAGAGGGTGAACTTGTGGATGACGCTGATGGGCACGTGGCGGATGTAGATGGTGTCCGGCTGGTACTTCATGGGCATGAGCAGGAGGAGGATGCGGTCGAAAAGCTGGATGCCTCCCAGGGCGGCGATGCCCATGTAGAGGAAGACGCCGTAGAGCACGGGCATGGGGATGTGGCCCAGGACGCGGGTCATGAGCACGGAGAGGCCGATGAAGAGGAAGGTGATGATGCCGGTGACGCGCTGCTCGCGCACCCCCACGAAGTGCGCCACTTCTCCGGGGGCCCGGCTCTCGCTCTCCACCCGCAGCGAGTTCACGTGGTTGATGGAGAGCACGGTGGCGGCGACGTAGATGGGCAGGCCCAGGAAGCCCACCACCAGGATGAGTATGCTCAGCACGAGCAGGTCCAAGTGGTAGCCACAAGCCTTCTTCAGCTTGTTCTCCTTGCGGTTCACGATCACCGTGGTGATCTGCTGATCCATGAAGATGAGGATGCAGGCAAGCAGGGCGGGCACCGCCGCCATGGGCGCCGTCCACCAGGGGTTCCCGTTGAAGGGGGGCACCACCCAGCCACGGCCTTCCCAAGTGGGCTGAAAGGACGAGGGTCGGGAGAGGGGAGCGGAAGAAGCACTCACTCGGAAGGTGGAGGGGACGTTGAGCTTGGGGGTGTTGATGCCGACGCCGTAGTCGATGAGGGTCATGATGACGATGGCGAGCATGACGGCGAAGTCGCTCAGGAACTGGCGCACGCGGCTCGGGAAGTAGCAGCTGTTGCGCATCTTCTGAAAGAGCCACAGGGTCAGTTAGGTCGACAAAAGAAGGTCCATACCTTGAGGGTGATGGCGAAGAAGAAGGTGCCGACCATGAGGAGCAGGGACATAAGGAGCTTGTCGTAGAGGATGTAGCAGGAGTCCCCGTCCAGGGCGCCGCCGATCTGGCGACACTTGCCCAGGTCCACGTGGCCGAAGTCGACGTAGGAGTCGTTGTGGGCGATCTCGTTGTCCAGGCGGAGGCGGTGGATGGAGGTGAGCACCTTGCTGGTGCTGAGGCCCGAGTCCACGCAGGAGCAGGAGCCCTCGACGACGTCGCGACTCCAGTTGATCACGTCCAGCTGGTCCTTGATCTTGATCAGCTTCATG
Source organism: Steinernema khuongi (assembly GCA_016648015.1). Taxonomy (NCBI): domain Eukaryota; kingdom Metazoa; phylum Nematoda; class Chromadorea; order Rhabditida; family Steinernematidae; genus Steinernema; species Steinernema khuongi. The sequence goes on along the minus strand of JADLIF010001878.1, from coordinate 196,144 downwards.
ATGGCCTCGTAGATGAAGATGACGGCGATGAGTGTGGCGAAGGACTCCTCGGTGAAGCGCGTGATGTAGGAGACGAGCGAGGAGGCGTCCGTGACCACGGTGACGAAGAGGATCACCGCCGTCCACACGTGCACCCAGAAGCGGAAGCTGAGGTAGTCGATGCCTATGGAGGAGCAGATGTCGTACACGATGGTCTCGAAGACGAGCACCGGGCCCGTGGAGCCGATGATGGTCAGAGGCTGACCCGAGAACAGATGGTAGATGATGCCGCAGATCGCTCCTCCGAACAGATTCTCCATCGCCGCCTGGAAAGGGTGGCATAAGGAGGGCTAGGTCCTTCTCCACGAGACTTACCATGCGCTGGTGGGTCGCCTCTTCCAGCAGGCCGCCGAAGGTGACGATGGGCGCGAGCAGGGCGAAGTACATGAAGAAGAAGGTGGCCACGCACTGCATGTTCAAGGCGTCCGTGAAGTCGCTACCGTACCACGGCAGCTTCCGTTTGATGTCCAGAATCAGGCCACCACACAAGCGGCCTGTCCTCTTCAGCGCGGGATCGCTGCCATGCGCCTCCACCTGAAGCGTTCTTTGAGTAGATGCGTGCAGAGGTTAACTGAAGGAGCCAAGGTCACCCCAAGTAGGGTGGCTCTGCTAGGACTAAAGGGCATCGACTTCCATGCTTATCTGGCTCTACTTCTTTGCTCCGATTGCCACTCGCCACTCACCTCCTCATCGACGTCCTTGTGGCCACCGGCCTCGACGTCCTTCTTGGGAAGCAGCTCCGAGTTGATGAGCTTGCGCTTGTGCTGCGAGGGGATTACGGTAGGCGGCTCGATGCGGATGTTGGGGTCCCACTCGCCGGGCGGGAGCACCGTCACCTGGTCGAGGAACTCGTCCACGCCGTCAAGTAGGTCGGTGCGGTTGCGCGCCTTGTAGGCGACGTCGTGGAAGATCTCGTCGCTCATGAGCGTGGCGATGGCGCGTCCGATCTCGCGGTACTGGGCCGAGTGGCCCGAGGGTCCCAGCAGGAAGAAGAGGAAGCGCGTCGGGACCGGGACCTCGGTGAGGTCGCCCAGGATGGACGCGTTCTTCAGCCGGATGAAGGCGGTGATGTGGTGCGCCAAGAAGTCGACCTCTCCGATGAGGACGTTGGACGCCTCGACGCCGGGCGGCAGCTTCTTCAGGAAGTGCGTGTTCCCCTTGGACACGTCGGCGTGGGAGCCTTCGCGCGGGAGCTCCTGGGGCACGGAGCCGACCTTCGGGAGCTCCAGCTGCGCCCCGGCGCGCTTGGGCGTCTCCTCCTCGGCGGCGCTCCTGGCCAGGTTCCGGCCATGCGAGAAGGAGCGTCCGATGTCCGAGATGGAGCGCACGGCGTTCAGGAAGCTCCCTCCTTGGCCGGAGCCGTTCCCGTTGCTGGTCTTGCCCGCCTAGAGGAACTTGGGGTGAGGGTTACGGTAGTGTGTGGGGTACCTGCTCGTACTGGTGCGTGTGGCGGCGCAGAAGCACTTGGCGGACGTTGTCGCGGTCCAGCTCGCCCAGTTGGCCCGTCTTGATGAGTTCATCGAGGAGGAGATCTGAAGTAGAAAGTCGATCAGCCGGGACCCAAGAAGGCCCTCATGATAGTCCGAAACAGGACCCTGCACCCTCCTTTTCCGTGCGGGACCCACGGACGCCGCAGGACCCATTCTCGTCCATATTCATTCGCATTACGCCCCACGCAAGTGCCTTTTCCCGGAAACGACGACTCGTATCGTCGACCCAGGTAAACAACATCGAGGAAGTGGAATTCGTGGCGAGACCCGAATTCCCGAGGGGCTCTCTGACGTGGAACGAAGGCAGCCAGCCGACTAATTCGTCCTTTGTCCCTTGTTTTCGTCCCTGTTTGTTTATACCCAAGACCTACCGATGACCTGAGGCAGCGTCTCGGCGTCCAAGTCGATGAGCACGGCGCCGTTCAGAAGACACGAGCGGAGCTGGAACAGCGAGTGGAGCGAGAGTGTCGCCACGTGGGGCTTCGACCACCGGTTGCCGCCCTCCTCGACGTCCTCCTCGAACTTGACCCAGCGCGCCGTCTCCCGCCACTCCTCCGTGTCGCCGGAGCGCATCAGCTCGCCCATCTCGGTGAACACCGCCGGCACGTCGTCCTTCTCCTGCAGCAGGAACATCACCCGGGTCCCCGGCGCTGAATGAGTCGTATTAGGATGAGACACACTCTTAGAAGTGTCATCTAGGAGGGGATGAGAGAGATTCAAAAGAGCTTTAGAGTGTCGCCTCCTACTGCTTCATTTCATTGGAGTTATTTGATAATTTTGAGGTAATTTTTGCGATATAAATACTTTCCAATGTGTCGCACACAATATTAGAACATCAGCGGGATACTAATCTGATTTCCCTTGTAAACATGCTAGGATGCACTCTAGAACGTGCACTTAAGGTCGCAAGATAACATCCATCGCAGGAAATATCCCGGAGCTATTTGAATAATTACGCTCTTTAAGAGGAATAAAAAACAAATCCTTAACATTAGAATCTCAGAATGTGGAAGAACAAAAATAGAGAAAAGAATCACAATTCCTAAGCACTAAGGACACCACAGAAGAATGCTGTCAAAAAGGTGACTTATTGTTAGCTACTAGAAGCTGGCCTATTACTTTGGGTTAGATTATGTACCTCAAAACCTTGCCAGCCAACAGGCAACCTCAAAATTTTTAAATATCTACACGTGTCACTAATGTTAACATTTCTTTAAACTTTTTGACTTTTCGTTAAATTAAGCGTTCCACTATCTGAGGTGACTTTCCCTCCTAAGAACGCCACTTACAAGTGACAAGCGCCACTCAGCAGAGCTGAGAGCCCTCTAAAGTCGTCAAAAAATTCCAAAAGAAAGTAAATAAATTACAAAAATAGAGAAACTCTCTCTTCTTTACTGTTTCCCAGCCACCCAGGGACACTCACCCAGTTCCTGCAACCTCTCGGCCGTGTTCTTGTCCATGCTGTCGAATCTCTTGCTCATACGTCGCTTCCGGGCCGAACCGTCCTCGGGTTTGTGAATTCCCATCGACATCCAGAGGTTGCTATCTCGTCGGCCTTCGCCGTAGTCGTCGACCGAGGCGGTGACAGTGCGCGCCGACGCGTCTATCGGTGTCAAGATGGTTGCGTGGAGGTCTTCTCCAGGCTCCTCTTCTTCACTGGCCATCTTCGGTCGCTCCGGAAGGCCTCAAAGGGATACGGTTGAGGGTTCGAAGATCGAGGCCCGATCGGAATCCGCGGAATCGCGCTGTTTACCCCATCGATTTTACAGCCCGTGTTGACAAAAGCGCCGTTTACTTTAGGGTATCAACGTGGTGCTTAGTCAGCTGCAATAGGTCGGACGCGAGCCTCGGGGTGGTACGCAATGATTTTTTTTTAATTTGGGACTTTTTGGGAGCTAGGAAAGAGTCCATCGATGGACAAGATTTAATTTCGCGCCTGCCTGTGTACTTCGAGCTTATTCAAGGATTTCTAAGATTCTAAAGGTGACACAATGGGAAGAACTGGAAGCGCAGATTGAGGATGGAAGACAAAGAAGCCACCGAGGTTGGAGGTGTCCACCGAGGTTGGAGCTAACAGCTGGACCTTACACACATATCGCTCAGACGCGGATCTCGATAAACACGTTCTTCTGGGCAAAGGCTAAGGAATATGGAAAAAACGCAGCGAGAATTCAGGTAGAAAGCAAGCGACAATACATTTAAATGGACGTTTTGTGAGGTGTTCAGAGACGTGTCACTTTTCGCGGCTCTCTCAGGCGTCGCTTTCTCAGGCGTGGAGATTCCGTGCAGGTTGATGCTTTCATATCTCCATTTGGAGGAGAGACCCGCGTAAGCCAGAAAAAAGCCCTGAAGGAGCTTGGAATCTTCTGGGCTGACCAAGAATGGGTCCCCGGTGAGCCTTCACAGAGCTGTGATTCACAAGTCCAAAATTCTAGAATTTTCGTGATTGATACATGGGACCAACATCGAGAATCTTTAAATTCTCGAGTCTTGGACTTGGTCCAGAACAGAGCCCTGCATGAAGGTGAGCGCGCAATGCCCGCTAGAAGTGGTGGTCCGGAACGACACGACACCGAGATAGCTCTACACGGCACGACCTTTGTGCCCAACCCTTTATGGTGGTGTTCGACAGAAAAAATGGCATTAAAAATGAAACGAGAAGATTGGAACAGGTTAGAAGTGATTCTTAGGTTCTATCTTTGAAGTCATCGAAGATTCAGGTCAACCGGGAGATCTTATCGGACTGATCGTCTCCTACTTGAGCGTTTATTGCGTTAGAACACTGGCTACAAGGATAGTTCGATAGGTCAGTAGGAATGGAGCCGAACTGATGAATCCAGAGGCACGAAGACGGAGCATAGGTATAGCGGACTCCAGGCACCACCTCCTAGAAGCCAGAAGCCAGGCACCACCGCGGTGCTTAGTCAGCTGCCATAGGTGGGACCCTGCAGCTGGCTGCGCCCCTCGGAGGTGAAACGTGGAAGCGGACACGTAGCCTCGAGTAGCCATGGATACGGGGAGGGCCTAGAAACCGGCAGGTAACTGGCTCCGGTAACGTCCGAATTCCCTAGACAGCCAAGGCGCTCTAGTAGGGCCGTGAAGAGAGTTGTTTTTAGGCGGAAAAAAGACAGATGGACTTCACAGGGTGGTGGGAATGGACTAGATAGAGAAATAGGCAAAAAAGAGACCATAAAGCCATTTAGCCAAAAATTGATAGAGCGGACTAGAAGGGAGTCAGGGGAGGTCCAGCTGTATCGAGTGACGTCCTTAAGCATTCCCTAATGACGCCTGAATTGCCTAGTCACCCGGAAGGTCTCGCACGGAAGGGAATATCCAAAGAATTAAGCAAAAGTATTATCCTCGAATGGGGGCGAATTCCTTCTCAAGCGAGGTTCTGCCCCATAAACTAGCCTTAAGTCCACTTCTACTCATCTCCGCCAGCTCTTCAGTCCACCCAGTCTTACATCACACAGCCCTAGTCCCAAAGGGCCAAGGGAAGCAACAAGAGCAGCTGTAACTGACGTCCTTAGGCATCCCCCCGTGACGTCTGAATCCCCTGACAGCCGGTGGGTCTCGCGTGGAAGGGCACTGGGCTCCCGACGGGACCTGACGGAGCATCTGGGCCGGAATATGCAAATGCGAATTGGAGGAAAGTCGGCCGAGTGACGAGTGCCCGCGGCGCTTTTCGCGAGCCTCGCCGCGCGATCGATGTGCCGACGAGGGGAACAAAGCTTCTGAGGAGGAGGGAGGGGGAGGACGGCTGGCCCGGCCGGCCCGCCTAGACCTACGGACCCTACGGACAAACAAACAAACAGGCGCCGCTTCCTGGAAGCTCCTTGGCCCGTCCATCTCCGTCACCAGGACTACAGGACGCCAGGTGACGGAAGAGCCGAGGAGCGACGCCAGATTTTTTCGTTTAAAGGTGGAAAAGTTCGCACTTTTAGGGTGTAAAAAGGGAGGGGGGAGGGGAGAAATTCTCTTTAAGACTCGTTGCCTCTCTAAATACGTGAATGAATTATAGGTGGACAAGGATCACTTTGTAGAGCTCCAGGGAGCTTTTAGGCGCGAGATTTAGTGCAAGGAGATCTTAAGAATGTAATATTTAGAAGCAAAGTGCTTTCCGTGTTTTCTGTCCTGTAAGTGGAAGAAGCTCATCTTTTCTGAAGCCTAATGGCGGTGGAAAAGTCCGCATTGTAAAGACGTAAAAAAGGGTCATTTTGCAAAGCACTCGTCAGATCTTCTTATTCAAATCTACTCATAGAGCACTTAGGCGCTCCCTTGATTTTTTTGGAAAGAAAAGTTGGGGTCTATATATATATAAAAAATTGTTATTTTAGGGCTCTTTTTAGGGCGATCTATCTGTTGATCTTGGCGTTTCCTATCCAGCATTCGCGTCCCCATCGGAGAATCTGCACCATCAAAAGTGATTTAAAGGTGCGTCGGATAATTGCGGGACCCTCGGGAATAGGATAGTAATGCGCCGACGTCGGAGATTGGTTTGCAGAGGGAAGCGGATGTGGATGACGAGCTTCGGCGAAATTAATGTTTCGAGCACCGGCTCTCACGTATCCCGGCGAGCACACGTACTTTCATGGTTTGCTCTGCGCTCCTCAGGGAACCCACAGACGTCTCATTAGTAGACGTCTTGATTGTCGTGGCGGGACCTCCTGGGGGAGCTGGCTTTTACGTCTTTCAGGGGAAGGCTCGTCCTTTCAATGGGTCTAAGAAAGGACTCATTTTATCTGCTTTAGCTTTTCTGAGCACTATTTGACGATGACCCTAGAAAGAGGCCGAACCCCATCGTGGCGGGACCCAATAAACCCAGAAGGACCAAACATTACCCATTGCTCCTCTCGCTCTAGAAGTCCAGGAAGAAGGGTCGGTGTTCCCCAACGACTTCTGTCCGCTTATATGGCGCGTCAATTAACGCCCGATCATTGCTCTCTTTTTGCATCCTGCCATTACCGGACCGGTTCGGCCGAAGTACGTGCCAAGCGCGAAGTCCACCGGATTAGGTCTTTTAATGAGGCCGAAAGGACGCCGTTCCTGCAGAGCAGAGCAGAGCATATCAAAGATCGCGGCCGTAAAGCGACACCTCGGGTGTAACTCGGCGAGGAGAGCGCCCAGCAGACGCACCTGGCTACAGTAACCTGTGGGGGAGGAATACTCGGGGCCACGTCAGTGTGATTTCTTTGATCGAAAGCTTAGGTGGACTTCCTTGCGCAGGTGTGTCCGTAATCCGAGCCGCAAACAGAGTCGACGACGCCTAAGCCAAACATCAAAGGCCACACGCGTCTAGACGCGAAGAAGCGCGACGCTTCCGGGATCGCGGAGAAGAGCTTCGGAATAAATCGGGAAATCAAAATTCAGAGATCGTAGGCCGGCGAAGAAGAGCGACGCGGCTATACGAAATTCAGCTTCTTTTTATTGTAAATATTGAAACCCAGGAAAGACAAGTCTTCTTGGCTTGATCCCTGCCAGTCTTGGAGGCTCGCTGAAGGAACCAATCGCCTTCTGCCCAAGGAGGAACTTGGGGTGTGTTGACCGAAAGAACTGCAATTGGCTGAAGAAGCAGAGTGTTTTGACTTGTCCTATGCCCATGTGTTAGGCTTCTTTTGACCGGTTGCAAGGAACTTTTTCAAGTATGGCGCTGTAATCCAGTGACCGTAGTGCAAAGTGTCCCAGCGCGAAAGAGTCTGCGTATGAGGTACAAAAACTATTTGTGAGTAACTGGATACTGGACCCAACAGTCAAACAGGGCCTTCCAACTCTTCGAAGCTTAGAGCGCCCCGGGAAAGACCCAATATGGAAACGTTGTGGAAAGCGTAATTTTCTGGGTATATTTACGAGTTTACTCCGCGCGAGGTGAGGGGGCGTGTCTCTGTGGACCCGTCCTGCTGGCCTAATTCCTGGGACGAGAAGGGGCGAAACTAAGGGTAAACATACGTTTTGGGGACATTTTTCACTTTCGCTCTACGCTGGAATTATGTTCTGGTTCTCCAAAGGAGACCGAACTTGACATTTGGCTCGTTCCCATCCCTGTTTGTCCAAGTTGTTTGCCCAAAGAAGCACGAAATAGGATCCTGCCTTTAGAAAGTCAGCGTTGAAAGTCAAAAGGTCCTATTAGCACTAGATCTTAAAAACTCGACCCTTCGACCCCGGGCCCATGCCACCCTACTCCGGGCCACATTCCTGGGAGTCCTCTCGCCGCCGAACGAGTTCGGACTTCGATCGGGCGCGGATCGATCGGCGGGGTGCATTTGCCCTCAGGACGACAGTTGTGAGTCAAGAGGGCCGAGGACGTCCACGTGTGCCACAATGGACGATGATTGGACGCGAATTCTCGGCGGAATTCACCGCCGCGGCCCAACAAAATTATTCCCCAATTCGATTGTGCGCGCGAACGTATGAAATATAAACAAAAACGGCGCTTTCGAGGGCCTGGCCCGATCAATTGGGACACTTCGGTCCGACTTTGTCCCACGCGGCCGCGGCCACTTACGCACCCGCCTCTCGGCGGTGTACGAAGTGGCCCAGTCGATCAAGAAGGGATCGGCCTCGCGAAAAGTGTTTATTTTGGCGAGAGTCTTGCGAGGGCTCAGGGGATTAAGAGGAGGAAGGGGATCCACCACCTAAGTGAGACTCAGCACCGGCTTGAGAAGGGGTAGAAGGAGGTGTGGATGTCGTTGTGTGGACGCTTGTCTGAGAGTTGTCTAGACAGAGGGGAGTACCGCTAGAGGTTAAGAAGGATGAAAACGTCTGGCACTCCCAGGGAACCCTTGGACAATTGGACAAGTGGATATGAAAGTGGAACTAGAGGATAGCCCGGTCACCTAGTGCCCTAAGCTTGCAACTTCGCTCTAGTCTCAGATTGCAACCCTAATCCGTAGGAAAAGAGCCACGCAGTCGGGGAACGCCCTCTCTAATGAGCAAGTTCTGTTCAAAAGAAAGGTTATGTTTATTGAAGCCGAAAGGCTACGCTAAAGGTTACTAAGGGTTGGTGGAACGACGCACGACGCCCACGACGTACAATGCGGCACCAACAATATAAAAATAACTCGTCAGTGTTGCAATAAAAAGACGAGAAAAGCAGAAGTGGGAGCCGCTCTACCTCTACGGAACATACTGGGACTGGATATATCCTCTGACTATCCATCCTGGACGCCTTAAATGCGGAAAGAAGAAGTTCGACCGTTCAGCTCGCCCGTCAACGTCACTGATAAGGAAGCAGGAATATGTGGAGCCTTATAAGAGTGATTCTGCAGGTCTTGCTCCGTTCTTCTACTTTATGATTTGGAACAAAAGATCTGAAGCGATTAATGTTGAGAAGCCACATGTAGGACAACAAAAAGGACATCTAGAGTGGGGCCGTTCTTCCCTCTTCACTTCTTCATCTTCAATTGGAGGTAAAATCTCAAACAGTAAATAGAAGCAAATGCAAATCAACTGGCCATCCTTAGGTACTCCAACCTTTAAAGTCCCCCGTGAACGCTCTCCGTCCAGGACGTCACTGAAAGCCACACGGAAGTGAGCGCCGCGGGCGAAGAGAACGCCGGGGGGAACTTTGCTCTGTCGACGTCGTCGAGGGCCTCGTCTCCCCGCCTCATGATTCATGTGTGGGGAGAGGAGTCACACGCAAAGGTCTCCGGATTTCTGAGCCCATTATGTACGCGATCCTAGAGAAGGGATCAGGGGAAGCAAAAGGACGAGGATAACCTGGATTTCTGAGTCCTTATGCTGGGCTAATGCATGACAGAGAGAGGTTATCCAAGGGCGAGTTGTGGGAATTGCAAAGTGAACCGCGCGTATAAACATAAAGGACACCCGAGGAGACGTAGAATCGCGCGTAAACACGGCCAAGAGCCTTTAGCCGCCTGAGGGATAAACAGGACCGATCTTTGGCATTGTGAGAGGCGGACTTCGGCTCCTTGAGAAGGGACGCCGAGCCTCAACCTCCGATCGCCATGCAGGGCTGGGCGATATTGATATTTTAAGACGGCGACGTTTTTCATTGTTGTGGTAAGCTCTACTCCTTCACGATGCCTACTCATAGTTACGACTGAGGAGGGACGAGCTCACCAAATGCATAAAACGCTGTTTACAGGGCGTACAGTGCCACCGTTCAGCGTTTTACAACAGCCTATGAAATCGGAAGGAACGAGGTCCTTCCGATCCTTTCCAACTTGAAACCCAAGCTAAAGGGTATCCGGGGGACTTCCAAGACACTGGGACAGAGTTGCTGGGTCAGAGAGGGTCTATTGGATCAAGAGGAACGAAGAACGTCGACCCAGAAAACGAACGAAGCGTCGACAAAAAGCCTAATAAAAAACCTTTAGGTCGACCTATTTCCATATCGACCGCCTCGTTTCCCATGCCCTTTCTACTACTGTGACACCTACTACCGACCGAACATAGGCGACGTTGCGGCATTCTAACACCTTACAGCGTCATCTTCAAGCCTAGCTGAACTCTGATCTTGGATTCCCCAGGGCCATAAGGTAAAGAAAAAAAGGTCCAGAGCTGTAAGAGCTCAAGAATCGAACTCAAGAAGGCGTGGCAAGAATGGCTAAATATAGAAAGGGTAAAATAAATTGCCGAAAAAGTCAACCCTTCGATCTCTGATCTCTGGCTTCCCAGGATTAAGAACAACACCATCTTAGTCATCGGCGTGACCCGGGGGTGGTGCGTTCTTAAACGGATCAGCCAGAAATACCCGGGCCGATAAGGGCCTCTGCTGTAAATTATTCGGATCGACACTTCGCGACACTCCCACACGGCGATAAGAAGCCGGCTGGAGGGCCACATGCTGCGGAGCCCGGGAAGACGAGGACAAAGATCAGAGGTGTTGCATCTAAGGTGTCGAGCGGCGCCCCTGTAGCCGACCAAGGATGGGTGAGCCACAATAAAACAATTTTACGATTCCGCGTCGATCGTCTCCGCACAAATAATCGAAATAACGGATTCAAACTGTTCCCACGGGCTGAAGGGAGGCGGAGGGACCGTGCTCTGCAAAAACTGTTGCGAAGATAGGGTCTCCTGACGGAGTGGAGTCATAAAGATCCGGAAGACGGCGCCGGTCGTTCTTTGGCCTAGAGTGCTTGTTGCAGGCTCTGCGCACAGGAGCGGAGAGGTCGACTGGAGAGGTCAGATGGGAGGACCGTGGACGTTGAAGTGATAAGGAGATTACGAGAGATTAGATTTTGAAAAATCGTCACTTTGGACCATTGACATGCTCAGGATCCTGAGACTACTGGACGCTCTCAGATCTCTGGCTCCTTAGGGCCATAAGAATGTAGAAAAAAGGCCTTGAGCACCTCTCTCTGAACGGATAGAATGGAAGCAATAACTGATCAGAGACCAGAAGATGACCTAAAAGTCCTTCATTTACGTCCTTGGTTTAAGTCCTCCATTTAAAGGACCGAAACTTGGATCACAAACCCAACACAGCACAGAAGCGCATTCTGAGGACCGCCTTTTCACCAGTCAGGAATGACGTGGCCGAGCTGATCGAAATGTCGTGGGAACGACACGGACAAAGACACAAACAGAGACGGAGACTGTCTACGCGCTCAAACGAAGGGAACCCCGTCCAGCGCTGACTAATTTGCATACTCTGATGGTTTTATGACCCTAGTGTTCCTTTGTCCTTCTTTCACGGTTCACAGAGACTTCTAGAAGACTAGAAGAAAAGGACAGATGAAGCACAAAGCTACATAAAGCAAACTTATAAAGACAGGAAGACCACCGGTCTTTGGCCTAAAGTGCTTCCTGCAGAATCCGCACAGAGGCGCACATTCCCAGGGTCACCTTCTCCATCAAGCAGGCGTGACGTGGTTCTGAAGCCAGTGGCATGGCGGGCACTCTGCTCGAGATAACAATGTCTGCTCGATAGACAGAGACACACTGCTGTCTGTCTGTCTCTCTCTCTCTTCCACTTTACGACTGAAGAGGAACTGCAAGGTTCTTGGTGGATTCTTTAGGCTTGGATATCCTAGATTTTAGAATTCGGAGGCGGGAGACCTTCCTAGCAGAGACGTCAATTTCCAAGCTTTTTTGCTCCATGCTTCCAGCCTCCAAAATACAAAACCGGGCGATCACCTCTTACGTGCAAATTTGAATTTTTGTTTACGGCAACGCCACCGTCCGAACGGTCAGCCGATGTTCGAAATTGCCCACCGTAAAAAACGTCTCTCTTCGCGCGTTAGGGTAGAAGAGAGCGGTTTTTATATTAAGGGGAACCCGCGCGGACCACATTTAATGACGACGATCGAAGATTTAAATAAGGACGCAACAGGCCGTCGTCCTCCTTGTGGCGGACACCAGGTGGAACAGCGGAGGGAAGACTCTGCAACATCTGCTTGCTGGACGGAGGCGGGAGAGGCTGCTGTCGGTCTGTTCCAACGAGACAGACACGGGCCCGTCTCAGACGTCGTGTCTACGATTCTCCTCACAGTGCGTCATAAGAACCAATGACATCAGGAAGGGGATCCGCTCTTGGAATCCTCTCTCTAGAAGCTAAAGTGGCAACAATGAGTCTTTGTTTGGGCGCAGGTTGCCCTCTTCAGTTTGATCTTGCGCCTCCTGAAAGGGACAGCCTCTTGCGTCTTAAGCTCTGGTGACGTCACTCGACGAAGTCACCAAGGAGGGGTTTTTCTCTTGCGACGCGCTATCCTCTTAGGCAGTTGATCTGCATACACGTACTTGTTGCTTACGACAACAAGTGTGCTTGTGAGAGCCTCAAAAGCAAAGGTGAAATCGTCCAATGGTCCTCCACTTGAATAGGACCCTAACTTCATAATGAGCCCAGGAGACCGGGGCCAGGACTAGGGTCTGTGAAACGTATCGAATCCACTCGACCGAACCTCAAAACTCCGAAGCTTCGGGCATCCCTTCTCCTCCCTCCACCGTCCCGAGAAGTTGGCTCGGGTCCAAGCGATGCATCTCCCGCGAAAGGTCCCGCCACGACGAGCCACCGACCGTAGACACCGAGCAGATGTGCGACTTCGCTGGCGTCGCGTCCGTGATCCGCCGATTATTCGAGACGCGATTCGAGACGAGACGAATTAAGTCTCTGTCTTTTGGCGCGTCAGCCGGTCTCCAGGTCCTCCAGAAGACGCCGCCGCTCTCGGCCACGCGTTAATCCTCGGCGACGGCGGTTTCCGGCCGGACTCTTTTTGGGATTTCGCTCTGACATCCATTCGCGCCGCGCGTTTCCATCGTCCTTCAAGTTGGTCACGTCTGGTTAACCTTCCGGGGAATGTCGTTCTTATCGCTGCTCTAGTCGCGAAGGACCGCTCGTTCTTGCTGGGATAGGGTCTCCTTGGGATCGACCTGTGTGCTAAATGTCGTTTGTTTGCAGTCTTGTTTACTTCGTACTTCTGCTCCGTGCTTTATCCTCCCTTCCTCCTTGTCGGAAGGATGACTCAGCGTGTTGTTTTCTAATAACGTCCTTTCACTGGTACGTCCTTTCCAGAACTTGGCGTCCAACCATGAGCGAAGAACCTGCCTCCAAGCGCGGAAAGTTCGAGGAAGAGGCCCCGACCGGCTCGAATGTGTTGAACGCGGAGATGTCGAAGAAGTATGAGGCCGCCCTCAAGGAGATCGACACCGTCCAGGCGGAGATCGATACTCTGAACGAGAAGGCCAGCGAGGAGATCCTCGCCGTGGAGAGGAAGTACAACGTACAGCGAAAACCTCACTACGAAAAGCGCAACGAGGTCATCGAGAAGATACCCAACTTCTGGGTTGCTTCGGTACGTTTCCATGCGTTCTACTTGGCTCATCGTGCAGTTTTAGTTCGTCAACCACCCGACTTTGAGCACCATCATCACGGAAGACGACGAAGATTGCCTTCACTACATGACGAAGCTCGAAGTGGTAAGTGGATCTGGAGTGTGGCTTACATATAGCTTCTTCATCTAGACTGAAGAGTACGATGATACCAAGAGTGGATACAAGCTGAGCTTCTTCTTTGCCACGAACCCGTACCACGAGAACGAAACCATCAGCAAGGAGTTCTTCATTGGAGTCCAGGAGCCAGTGAGCAACACGACGGACATCAAGTGGAAGAACGGCAAGAACTTGGCCCAGCGTCGCGGAGGCGCCAAGAACGATGGCATCAACAGATCCTTCTTCGAGTGGTTGGTTGACAACGAGGACCCGACCAGCGACGACATTGCGGAGGTTAGTCCCTGCTCGTCTTCTTGCCTCTATTCCTGGCTTATAGATCATCAAGGACGATGTTTGGCCGAACCCGCTGCAGTACTTCTTGACTCCTGGATCCGAAGCTGGAGACTTCGGCGAGGACGACGACGACGACGGAGCAGAGTCCGATGGAGCCGACGCTGGAGAGGAGGAGCACCCCGACGAGGAAGCCGCCGAAGGCGAACAAGTCGACGAAGAAGAAGAGTAGGATCTCAACAATCTGTGTACTTAATTAATTTAATGATGATGTTGTCTGTTTCTGACTTTCCTCTATTTAATTGTCATCGGTTAACGACGTAATGAACATTAGTTGTGACGTCTGTTTGTCTTATGTTCCTTGGTAAATTGCCGTAAATAGATCTTGTTGGAGTCCATGTATTGGCGCCGTTGAGTTCGCAAAGGTTGCGCGTGTGATGCATAGTTTCCGAGGTTTTTATGCCCCAACCAGTCGAACAAAGATTCGCCGAGCGGAAAAGATGTTTGGTGTTTTCCAGCGAGGCTGTTTTCGAGATGCACTGCGTGTTCTGGTAAACAACGCCTACGTAACCTTGTTTCCAGTCTCGAAGGCTGGAGTCACCTCCTATGCTCATGGTCTTTGAGCTTCGGTATTTTCGAATGCTAAGAAGCCTGCGGCCGGAAGGATTTAAGGAGCGTCCTGCGATGACTTTTGTCTTTACAAATTGTGACCGAATGTATGATCTTTCCCGCTTGCTAAAGAGGGGCTCGTTTCGATTACTTTGCTCCTAACAGCTTCTGAGGCGTTCGTGTGTGTGACTATTCTCACTTGTTTTCGCTCCGTGGATATCCATCGTGATAACGACATTTAATCTCTTCGATCTTCTTGTTTCAGACAGAATGGTGCGCAAATTGAAGTTCCATGAGCAGAAGCTCCTGAAGAAGGTCGACTTCGTCTCCTGGGACAGCGACAACAAGCATCACGAACGCGACATCCTCAAGAAGTTCCATATTAAGAAGCGCGAACACTACTCGATGTATATGAAGCTAGCGGCAAAGGTGCGTTGATCTCCATGTGGATTCATTTCATATCTCCTCTTCTTCAGACTCACGAACTAGCGAAGAAGATCAAGGAGCTGAAAGACAACGACCCCTTCAGGACAGAGAAGGCGCAGCAGCTCCTTGGACGACTGTACGAGATGGGAGTGATCCAGACGGCCGACACCCTGGAAAGATGCGAGAAGGTCTCCGCCTCCGCCTTCTGTCGCCGACGCCTCGCGGTGATCATGTGCAAGCTGCAGATGGCGCAGAGACCGGAAGAGGCCAGCGACCGGGTCGAGCAAGGCCATGTCCGGGTGGGCGTGGAGCTCGTCACTGACCCGGCCTACCTTGTCTCCAGAGCGGCCGAGGACAACATCACCTGGGCGAAGCACTCCAAGATCCGGAAACACATCGCCGAATACAATAACCAACGCGACGACTTCGAGGACGCTTAGAGAGGATTTGGATTGTTTGTTACTATTGTTGTTATCTATGTTGTTGAATTTGATAAAGGGAGAGAACGGAAGCAGTGGTCCGGTGGCACCACTGGTCGTGGGAAGTGGAGTTACTACGGGACAGGAATCATTCATTGTCTCGTCTCGTAGATCGTAGACTTCTGTGAGACACTAGCTCCGAGTGCTGTCTGCAGAAAGAACGTAACATGCTTAAACCCGTCTGTCTAGACATGTCTGTCTGCACGGTGTCTGGAAAATGTCCAACTTTTTGTTGTCTTCACCTTCGAAGGTCGGTAGTTTGTGGAGCTACAGTAATGCGATTGTCATTAGCAGCCCGGACATCAACGCCTGGGAGAAGGCTCACCTAGGATACTTCCATGCTTTATTCATGGCCATATTTACATTACAATGTCATTGGGAACCCGTAGTCATATTCATTATGTACAGACAAAGGATGCTTTTGTAAGGTCCTAGTAGGGGAACGTGGAGAGTTTGATTCTTGCGCAGTTCGGGTGCACTTCGAGATCTCTTATTGTGTGCAAAGACTGCTCTAGGGCGATCGGTAGGTTGAGCAGGTCAGAGTCGTAGCAGGTGAGGGCGTAGTCGTTGATGGCTTCGCAGAAGCAGGGATAGTCCTCGTGGGCCCCGCATGAGTTGTTGCACACGTCTTCCATGCACCGCCGGATGTACTCGTGCACCGGGATCACGGGACGACATAGCACGAAGAGGGCCGATGAGCGAAGAATCTTGCAGGCATGGAGGTCCTCTCTAAATGATTACGGTAGGTCCCGATATCTTATGCTTCTTTCTAATTGCTTTCATCTTTTCGTCAGTTATAATTTTCCTACCTGCTAACAGCCGGATTATCGCAGCGGAAGACCTTCTTCTTCTTGGTGGAGGCGCAGCGGTCGCCCCAGCGCCAGGACTCCACGAAGCGGACGACGTCTTTGGTGGACGCGTCCCCGTAACGCGGGATCATGTCGTCTGCGGAGTAGGAGTTGAAGTTGCCGCAGAGGCCGCAGAGAGTCCCTCGGTAGCGAACGGACGCCGTCACCTCGACCATCGACTGTCCGTCCCAGAGCACGGAGAAGCCGAGGTCCTCGAAGGAGACCACCAGGTTGCCGCCCTTGTCCAGCTCCGCGCGATACCGCGGAAATGCCCGCTCGTGGGGCACGGTGATGATGTCGCCCTGCTCTCGGATCATCTACAAATGGCCTGTTAGATTCTCAAGGTCTCCGAGAGGATGTACCTTGTCCTTGTAGAGCTGAACGCGGAACGTGGAGCCGTCCTCTTCGTTGGCGATGAGGATGGAAACGCGTTTCGTCCACACGTTGTCCGACTCATCGTTCCCGTTGTGGGAGACGACGGTGAACTGCGGCTTCTGTCTTCTGGAAATTTCGCATTATCAAATGCTGTTACCGACAATAAACTCACCTAAGAGTGCAATCCTGGGCGAGGACGTAGTTGCAGAGTCCCTGGTGGCTGAAGGTCAAGCCGTCGAAGGTACGGTAGTGAGGGTCTCCGAATACGGTGCAAGTGGACTCTCCTGAAACTCATCGTGAACCATTTGGCTGTAGGTATGACTTACGGAGCTCGCAGACCTGGCAGCACTTCCCGCGAGGGCGCACCTTCTTGTAGCCCCGTGGGCAGCGGAGACGGCTCTCCTCGGGGCAGACCTCCCCTTCACAGATGATGGTTCCGTTCGTACAGGAGCACCGCGTGCACTCGTCCCGCTGCCAGGAGCTTCCGTGCTGGAACGAGTTCATCATGTGAATTGACCTCAGATTGAATTCCGAATGTCTTCCTAAAGCCCATTACAGACTTTAAATTGTATTATCCTCAGAAAACAGGTGCGTAGCTGACTTAAATTCACAAAATACGGTCCGCGAAGCTACCTTCCTACTGACGGTGACATTCCGCGCCCCATGAGTCGATTCTGTGCAGGGCTGGGGAAAGTGGAGGTGACAGAAGGGGCAGCAGACGTGTTCCAAGTAGAAGACGCGCGAAGGATCGCAGTCGAGCGGTGGGCACGTAAAGCGCTGGCAGATGACACCACCCTCCTCGCATTTGCACCGGGTACAGGAGTCCACGCGAAACGTCGAGAAGACCTGAATATCCGAATTGAATGCACCGAGTTGAAAACAGAAATATTTCCAGCGAGAAATGTTTCTTTCGAAAGAAAAATGTGCTTAATATCACGGCAAAAGCGGAAACGATAAAAGAAATGTGTGAAATATTTCAAAGCTCTTCCCAATCTTTGGATGATATAACCGCAAAAGCAGAAATAGCGGTGGAAATATTTCATTCATGAGTACTTACCGGATAGCGTCGATTCCGGAAGGTACAGTACCCTCCAACAACGCCCCTGTAGCGAGGTTTCGAGACCAACTGGTGCTTGGTGTCGTTCGTAGCCGGCCCGATGGGTGTCGCATAGCGCGGGGTGTTCTTCAGCATACACTCCGGGCAGCAGCGGCCTTCCACTTGGCGATGCATGTGCACAGGACAGTCAAGCACGGGACAGCCGATCCGGTAGCAATGCTCCCAGCGGTCTCTCCGCTTGTCACACACCACGCAGGGGTCCTTGGTCTTGATGAGGAGCGGAGTCTTCCTGTGCGTCGAGCAGAGCTTGCAGCAGAAGCCGGGGATGCGCACTCCGTGGTGACACTCCTCCACGCACTGCATTCGCGCGCTCGTGATGATCCCCGCCTGGAAACTCAGAGATGAACGAACCCATAGGAATGGAGATGACCATAGTGGCCCAGGGATCACACACAAATACCGTACCTTGCATGTAAGGATGGTGCAGGCGTCTTGAGAGCTCGGCCAGCGTTCGTCGTTCTGTCGCTCCAGACCCAAGTAGTTGCAGGTGAGACAGCGGGCACAGCAGGTTCCGGGCTTCGGAGGCTCCGCCAGGGGACAGGAGCGCAGCGAGGGACACTTCTTCCTGGCACACACCACCTCTCCCCGCCGACACCGGCAGTCCAGGCACGCCGGATTCAGCGAGTCGAAGAAGAGCTCGGGCAATGCCACCCGCTCGCCCTCGTTCTCGCAGGCCACGTCTGAAGTAGGTCGGATAAGAAGACTTGAAAAAGCTTGCTGCTAAACCTCAAAGAGAAGCGGATGATTTTTTTTGTGCATAACCAGTCCCAACTACTGTAATTGTAGATGCCAAGAGCAAAGTAGAACCAAGGTGCCTCTCAGGTGCCTATATCGGAATCATTGTCATCTCGATCTTCAAACTTTGGGCTCATAATGTAGGCCTACAGTAACCCAATTGAATGGTGTGCATCTAGGAGCCGCCAGTCCTTAAGGAGCTCGGCCGAGTCGCCCCAACCTCGTCGTTGTCACAACGCCTAAAGAACATCTCGTCTGCGAGCTCGTTTGTTGTTTGTTTGTGTCGAGCGGAGCGCCAACACATCGCGGGAGATGCGGCGGCGAGGTGGCGCGGCAAATTAATTATTTCGGCTCTGTCCGAGCCGCCAACGGGAATCGACGATCCCGCACTGATAAGCGCGCAGTGTTTACGGAGATAAATCACGCGAAGAGCGATGGGACTCCGGGGACGACAGCCCAGGTGCCGCCGGACGCATCGGAAATGAGGATTTTGACGCGGAACTGAGGGAATTTGCATGCGATTTCCGAGTGTATTGTAGAAGTGGCTGCAGTTCGGTTTGTGGTTACGTGATATGTGCAAATTGGACAGGTCTTTTCCGCCTTGTCAAGATAGCCTTGAGTTCTGGAGGTTTTTAGCAAAGGAGCTTCTAGATGTTCTTAGCATGCTGTCCAATGACCCTTTTGCAGTTATATTCGAAGTTTTTTCAGTTACTTTCAGTTACTTGAACATACGACGGTTTCTGGCCTATTTCTTAGAAAAGAAGCAACGTTGGAGCTTATAAGTTAAAGGGGCGTTAGAGTAGATAGTTCTTAACACTTTGGGGCTGAATGTTAAGCAAGTAAGGGAAGGCTGGGCTCTGTGATCTGGATGCCCCAAAGAATAGAAGCAACGTTGGATCTTATAAGTTAAAGGGGAGTTAGAGTAGATAGTTCAAGGCTAGGTTCATCTGGATACCCCAAAATAGCCTCCAAAAATAAACCTTTCGCTCTGCAAACATCCCTAACGCCGAGCAGAGAGCGTGCAGCGCAGTACCATTCCCTCATATCTAAAATATTCTCCTCTCGAGTCACTCGCCCGTTTCCGAGCTAAAGATCGTGCGTTCCAACGGAAACTTAGGATCTCCACGGAGGGCCGAGTCACGCACGGGCGCCCTTTGGACAGCGTTGTCCGCGAATGTCACTTCCCCGTTTAGTCAGCTCCAGGAAGCCAAGTCGTTTTTGTCAAAAGAGTCTTTGCCTCCGGGGATACCCTTCTTCGGAGCCCACCCGCGTCAAGACCTTTGCGGTAGCCCGGGGCGCGGAGGCCTCCTCGGAGTGATAAGATCGGAAGCGCCGCGGGCGACGGTACTTGGCGGAACATCTGTTTGGCGACGACGATTTACGAGCAATTCATCATCCGGGACACCAAGGCCTTTTGGGCGCCGCGGGTTTCAGGTACTACGATAAGGCGCCGGCTGATAAGACGGTGACCTTGTCCGGAGATGGGTTTGAATTTAAAAAAGGAGCAAAAAACGGTCATAAATATGCAAATCCCCCCAGATGGACCCAGCCTACCTTTGCCGGAGAGCTGGACGGCCGAGGCAAACGGGAGCAGGAGCAGAAGGAGGAGCGCCTCTGGTGACGGTGACATGAACCCGAGACTGACGCCGGCGCGTCGCCGGAGGCGGATCCTCCGGCGGAGGGCGGACCCAAGAAGGGGATTGTGTTACCGGGAGGACGACACCCGATCTCGCGAGGGATGACGCACGACGGTTTTGTGAGCTGGCACGGAGCACATCTCGCACCTTAGGAGCTCTGGCTTCTTAGCCCAATTAGGTCCTGTGATTCTTGGACTGGATTTGATGCCGTCAGATGGACCACCTCCCAGGTTTATTTTTGCTTCTTCCAGTCCAAAAACTTGAGCTGATCCTTCAAAATAAACGGCTCAACTACTTGGGGACATTTCTAACAAAAGAAATCTTGATGGTCGATCGAAATGAGTTTTAGGCTGTCAGGCGGGCCCTTTGAACCAATCCTTCCACTAGAGGTTTACAGCACATGAGGGACCTCGCCTTAACTGTCGACGATGTCAAGCCTTGAGGCTCCCCAGGTTAAGCAGAATAAAAACCAAAGTTTCAACCTGTTCTCCTTGTCATTTGCAATTCGTCGCAATGTGTTCCGTCGTCCCGAGGTTCTTGCCCTCCTTCAACAAGGAAGCTCAGGGCGACTGGCTTATCAGAAATCGAAGGAACAGCGCCAAGCAGTCGTCTAAGCCCTTTTTTTGTCAAAAACTGCCTATAAACGCGGAAGAGTCGTGTTTAAACGGTGTTCAGAAGAGTTTATTAGGCTATGAGCGATGGCTAGGCATCGAGGTCGGCGTTCCGGGGACTGGCCGAGGGCACCAGCGAGCCCGTCTCCAGCCGGACGAACTCGAAGCCGCGCTGGCCGAGGGAGTCGGAGGCCTCGGCCTCCAGGGCGTCGTCCTCCTCCTCGACGATCGGGTGGAGCGCGCCGCCACTCTCGAAGAGCGCCTCCAGTTGGCGTTTGAGCTGAGTGGAGTCCGAGATGCGCGAGAAGCCCTCCTTGGCCGCCGAAGAGAGTTTCACCACCGACAGCGCCCAGCTGAGCTGCTCGGCCACTTTCTGAAGCTCAGGATTCCCAGCCGCTCTTCCTTCCCCCTCACCTGCTGCCTGAAGTTCTCGGCGATGGCGGCGTTGATGGGTAGCTGGGCCTTGGCGTCCACGGCGAGGGCGGAGCGGGCCAGGTCGAAGACGGCGCCGAGCGAGGCGGCCTCCTCGTCGAGGCGCGCGTCCAGCTCCGCCAGCTGGTCAAGGAGGGCGAGCACGTCGTTGTAGGCGTACTGGGTGAGCAGCTTGTTCCCCGCGAAGTCGTCGTCCACCGAGGACGAGGACACGTCCGCGTCCTTGAGGCGCGTCAAGAAGACGGACTCGATGTGGCGCATCTGCACGGACGACTTCTGCACCGCAGCCTCCAGCTTCACGCGCTTCTCCTCCAGCTGAAGTGGGGGTTCATGAGGGGAGGAATACATGAGAAGAGGAGATCTCCAGCTACGTTTAGGTCTTTCCAAGGCGGACGGGCGGAATGTTTTGTCCCGCGCGGCTCATTAAACGTCGCAAAGATCGGGCCGCAGGCTGAGTCACCGGACAGGAACGAAGAAGCTCGGGCTGAGTCACAATGAGAATGCGGCGGACCACTCAAAACAGCGCCACTCTGCCCCATCTGGACCGAGGAGCACGGACTCTGCAGAGTCAGGCCCTTGTAAACAGAGGTGGGAGTGAAACCGAAAGGATGTGTGACGTTGGACAGTCGTGATGAATCACACCCACAGAAGACCCGGGCTCCATCTGAGAATCTCTTCCGGCACTTCTTCTGGGGATGCTTCACTCTTACTTCCATCCTAAAGACTAAAAGTAAGTGCTCCACCTCGGTAAACCTCTCCACGGCGACCATGACGCTGTCGAAGGGGACGACGCACTCGAGTCTCGAGCTCGGCTGGAACTGCCGGATGCGCTCCACGAGGTCCTCGACCACCAGGAACAGGTGGTCGAACCGGTCCGACTGGATACGGTATCTATCTGAAAGGGTGTGGATTGCAAGGAAGCAAGTTTTTGGTTTAGCTCACTCGATTTGGCGGCGGTGAAGACGGAGACCACGGCGTCGGGCTTGGAGCAGAAGGCCTGGAAGCCGATGGAAGACAGCTGATTCACGGGGAACTCTGAAAGAGAGGCTGAAGTGGCGTCCTCCGACCTCCTTAGAACCTGGGTAGAGGCGGGAGAGCTCGATGCAGGGCTCCGCCGAGCTGATGGTCAGTTTGATCTGCGCCGAGCGGACGGAGGGGACGAGGCGGCACGCGAGCGCCAGGGGCACTTTGAACTCCAGCATGCTGGCCTCTGCAGGACACTCTAGATGGACGCTGGGTCCGCTGTGACCTACCTGCGGCTGAGGTAGTTGCCGTGACTGTGCACTTCAGATCCCTGACCGGGCGCTCCTTGACGAACAGCGTGATCGGGATCCTTCTCTCCGCTTAAAGCAGGTCACTAGGATCTCTGAGGAAAGCCGCTTTGGTCCTACTGTTCTCGACGACAAAGTGGGTCTCCTGGGAGAAGAAGTGGCTGTGGAAGTCGACGAAGACGTACTTCCCCACAGCCGCCTCCATCTCCACGTCCACGGTCAGCGAAGGCACGGATTCCACGGAGTCGTAAGCACCCTGGAGCGGATGTTATCCTAGCTCAGAAGCTACTTACACTTTGGGAGTCGATCGGGTGGACGGTGTGGTAGAGCTTGAAGTTGATGTTCTTCTCGAACTCTGCAACCACGGCCCATCAGCCTTCCCGTCCCCAGAGCTACCTTTGCTGTGCTTGGCCGCCTTCCGGATCTGCTTCTCCAACTCGCCCAGCTCCTTCCGTTTCGCCTGGAAGTCGATATAGCGCGTCCCCGTGTCCGGAAACCTGTAGAGCGAGGGCTCCGTGCCCAAGTAGACGATGGTCAGCTTCCCCTCGGGGGAGAGGAGGCCCATGAGGCAGCGGAGACTGTTGCTGAAGATATTTGTTCCCCAATAAACACTCCAAAACAAATTTTCGCATCTTCCCTATACTCCTACTTCGTGACTTGCCATTCGACGCCCGGTTAGCTCAGTCGGTAGAGCACCAGACTCTTAATCTGGCTGTCGCGGGTTCGAGCCCCGCATCGGGCTAATATTTTGGCTCAACTTTCTTTTCTTTTTCATTACCATTTCTCTCCAAATTCAAAAGATACTTGACCCATATGACCCACCTAAAGGAGCACATGACGATTCTGGCGACGACAAAGTCCACTTGGGAGGACCAAGTAAGCCTGAGCGGAGCGTTGGGGTGGGTGACCGCCTGGTTGAACGAGTAGAAGAGAAGCGTTTGGGTACTCGTGCAGATGCACATCTGGATCCGGGGCTCCGAAGCTAAAGTAGATAAGTGAGAACAAAGTCCAAGAAGTGAACCCAGAGGAGACGACTTTGAGGACCATTGGCGATGGAGCTAAGAACCCCCAGGACGAAGAGGATGCGCTTACAGGAGTGGTAGAGCATGAAGCTGACGGCGACGGTGTCCATGCGGAACATGAAGTACATCCTCCCAAGCGGGGAGAAGCAGAAGACAGTGCGGCGACAGAGCACCGCGATCGCCGGGATCGCCGCGTCCCCCAGCACCGCCACGTCCACGGCCGAGTCGCCCAGCTCGAAGCTCCAGTCCACCGAGAGCTTCTTGCCCTGGCCCGTGTTGCTTGCCACGGCCAGTGCCTGTAAGACTGTAGGAATCCCACCTTCTTTCCTGGCGACCCACCTGGAACTTGATGAGGGAGAGCGTGTGTCCGGAGGCGAGGACGAGGAGCTCCCCTTGAGGGGAGTAGGCCAGGGGTCCAGGGTGGATGGAGTTGACTACGGTGCGTGTGAAGACGTGGTGCTCGGCCTCGTAGATGGCCAGAGCGCAATTGAGGCTCTGGACGCACACTTGGTCGTGTGCCGAGCGGCCGAACGCTCCGTGGCACATGTTGAACGCCACGAAGGGCAGCTTGTGCTCGAACATCGTGTCCAGCCGGTGCGAGTCGTTGTTCTCTGGAGTGGACCTTTGGTACCAGAGAAGTAGAGGTCCTTCAGAATCAAGCCCAGGGCACGAGGTAAGTCCTCCGAGGCTAAGAGCTGGTATCTTCAAGATTCCTTAGCATCTTCTATATGTGGACCTCCGAGGAAGGCTGTTTCCTTAGAGCTGAGCAAAGGCACTAGCCCCACGTCATGTCCTGTGCCCCGGGTCAGGCGTATTTGTAGTCGGAATTGCGTAATCAAATCTCCCGACAACAGAGCTCCAATCAACAGAGCTTGTTTTCGCCCGCCGCTAATCCCCGTTTATCCCGGACTCACCGCTCTTGAGGCGACAGAAGCGGATGGAGCGCGGGTGGAGGACGGCGACGGTGGGCACGTCCAGGTTCTTGATGAAGCGCCCGGCACACACGGCGATCACCGGCTCCGCGAAGCTCTGCTCCATGAGCACACCCACCTCCTGTCGGTTCTCCACCTTCCCGCCGGGGTCCAGC
Organism: Steinernema khuongi; assembly: GCA_016648015.1. Classification (NCBI taxonomy): domain Eukaryota; kingdom Metazoa; phylum Nematoda; class Chromadorea; order Rhabditida; family Steinernematidae; genus Steinernema; species Steinernema khuongi. Next base: position 171,786 of record JADLIF010001878.1, on the reverse strand, counting down.
ACCGCCACCGAGCCGCTGGCGCTGCCCACCACCAGCTGGTCTGAAGTAGCTCAGCACAGTAAGCGAAATGGAGTGACAGTCAGTGGGCCTTCTTCCGCTGACTCCTGGCTCACCTCGGCGGCCGATGAGCTGGACGACGGCGACGGAGGAGGCGCCTTCGACCTCGGTGGAGTACCACTCCTGCACCCGGAACAGCGACATGGTTTCGGGTCCTTTTCGGGACGGCGACGCGGCGCGCCGTCGCGCTGTCGCCTTGGCGACCACCGCGTCGATAATTGCCCCGGGTGACCGCCGCCTCTCCCCGTGGTCAGGCCACCGGGGTGGTCAGAGAAGATTGGCTCCAGTTGCAGAAAAAACAAAGATAAAACAGGGCAAAAACGCAGAAGCATGCCACAAAGCACACTAAGGATGGTCACACATGTGGGTTACGGTGGAAATTGGACCGGTGACGTTCTACAGTCACAGCATGAGTTGTATAATTGTGTTTAGTAGTTCTCAGAGTATAGATTCAAATGAATGGTGACTAATCCCCCTTTATATATAGTAATCTCCTTAAGACTCACTCTTACCCTTTGCTGACGCGCCACCGTCAGACACTCATACTCAAAGGCAAAGGAGGAACCCGGAGCACTTCTGGAATACGGAGAGAGTACTTTGTCCCGGGAAGGGCGATGGGGGAATTATTTATATCGCGATGAACATCACAATAACCCTAATGGACTATGAGTACTTCACATTTGCTTGATTCGTCCGAAGTCCTAGTGCCATGAGTTCTAAAAACAAGTTGAAAACATGGAACATCAGGAGACTTGATTGCCTACTTAAGCATGTGGTCACTCCGGAAAACTCCTACAAATGCTTTGAACCCCGTTCCTAAGGGTGTTTAGGCTAGTTTCATACACAAGAAGGTCCGTAAACTCAGGAGGACGGACGAACCAGTTAAGCGGAGCCCCGTTCATGATGAATACCCAGCCAGGGTCAGTGGACTGTTCTCCGCCTATGCGTGACGGAGAGGTCCTCCAAACGGACACCACGAGAGCACTAGATAAGTTTGAAGTGAAGCTTAAATCTTGGCCTTCGTTGCAGTTCAGTGCTCCAACCCTCCAAGGTGCCCCTCATTGCAGCTCTAGATCTAGCATATACGTACTTCCCTCTTCCGTCCCAGCAATTTCACCATCCAGTGTTCCGCAGCAGCACCGGAACCCTGTCCCGCCCTCTCGTATCCCTCCACCGGCTCCGTCCGGGAATGGATGCGCAATCATTCCGAAACATGAGGTTGTCAGCGTGTGCTCAATTGTTGTTTTCGCGGAGATAATTGATGTGCTTGAGGCGGCTTTCTCCGAAAACACGCGCATTCCCGTCGGCCTCGTTCCTTTGTTTTCGCCGCCGGGCCACCTCCCAAACGTGGAAACAAGCTGTTCTCCCCTTCCTCCTCCGGAGGGCCCGCGAGCCAGGACGGACAAGGATCCAAGGACTCCTGTCCAGTCGGCTCATCAGTCTCCGGCGTAAGCCTTTGGACAATGAACGTCCAAGTAGATGGATGCTCCGAAGAGTGGAGGCAGGCGGAGCTTCTGACTCCTTTTAAGATCGTGTTGAGACCTATTGTTAATCCCGATGCGTTCATCCTTATCAGGACTTCTTCTTTGATATCTGAGGCGGTCCTTTCGCTTCACCAGGTTGTCACAGAGCTCCTCCCAACAGCGAGGTAATCCCCCCAGGAGATTACGGTAGGCTCATGACGTACCCAAGCCGAGAGTCTCCGCGTTTCCGCTCCTCTGGGTGCGAACTCCGGATGTGCCGGCGAACCCATCCCGATTTCTATGGGAAATCAATGAGCTGTCGCCGTCGGCGCGCAACTTGTCCCAAGCGGGAGAAAACAATTATGCGAATGAATTCGGCTTTCGGTCCCCCCGAAAATCGTTCCCCGCCTACAGTAGCTCCCTCCCTGGGGATATCCTGTTCCCCTCTCCCCCTTCTCCTCTTGCTTCCCCGAAGACCCTCGGGGATCCACGATCCCGGAGGGTTTCCTTCGAGGCCATAGCCGAGGCCGCTTATCGATCCTCGCGCACCTTTACTCAAAAGGAAGAAGAAGTTGTGGCCGCCTTCTCCGCCGCGCCACTCGCGCCGCTTTATTCCGACGCTCGCCGGCGTATAAATCCCTCGCGCAGCACCCTCTCGCCCGATTGTTCCTCGTCCCCGGCTACGTGCGATCCCCGGACCCAGGGCTCCCAGGATCCCTTCCCGTCTCCACTTTCGTTAATTGCACTGCCCAATGTTCGGAAATCGTTATCTCCACTCCGATATCCAAGCCCAAGGAGCGGAGTCGAGTCCCTTTGATCCGTGAAGTTGGCTTTATCGCGTTTTTGGACCACTTTTGGGTCTCTGCTTCGGTGGGTAAAGTCCAGGATGAAGACCATATCCAGATGAGTGTATATGGCCTTAATGTTAGTTTTCCTTGACTTGATCTCTAGGTTGTTCTGAAGCATTTGGATATCGTTCAACTTGTACGACAGAAACCACAACAGAATATCCGTCCTAAAACACTTGGATAAGCATTTGAACCCGAAAAATAAGCCTCAAGGACTTCATAATCATTGTCAAATGGTGAAAAGTTTTGAAAAACCTTCTGAATTTGGTTAATTTCCCTCAAAACGCAGAGAAGATGGCCTTTCTGGGGGATGACAGTAATCGATTGTGGAGTCATCCATCAGAAGACAGTTCTTTCCTTAATCAGAGATCCAAAAATAACAAAATTGGAAATTTTTTTCTCTAAAAGACCCAGAATAGCCTCGTCTTCGGAAAACGGGCACATCTGACATTTAGATGAACTCCAAATTAAAGTTCTCCGCTCTTTCCAGATGCCTTCAAACCGAACGATTATTTGACATTTATGGAACTAGAGGACTTTTCTCTTCATCTTCTTCTATCCAGCATGTGTTTTCTCTGCTTCGTCCGCTTGTGGAACCCTTCATTTCCAGAATTAGCCTCGTTCGGCGCTCTCAAAAACACCGCGTTGTCCTTTCTCCCAACTACTTATCAACCCTAATAGACCCGCAACTCGCATCGAACAGCTCCCATCGACGTTAATTGGACCCGACTTATCGAATATTCGAAAATCGTTATTTTGCATTGGGAATTTTGGAACATTCGGCATAATCTAATCCCTTCCCTCGTGGGGATTGACGTCAGGGTGGGATTGGCGCCACATTCCGCTTGTCGGATATCCCAGACCTGGATGATTTCAGTGATTTCGGTTCGAGTATTCGCTCCGTCGAGTACTCGAACTTGGAAGGACGAAGATCTCAGATCAGGCCCTTGGTCGCCCATGCAGAAGAGGCGACTTTGGTCTAAATTTATTCATTCCTACATTAATCCGAATTAGTCATTCCTTAAGCGCCGAATTATCGTTTTTCGAACCCAAAATAGACTCCCCTAGCCAGCTTCTTCTCCGAGTACGTGTCGGCGCCCCTCTCCCTAGCGGCCCCTTGGGTGTTTTCTTCGCGTCCGGACCGCAATTAGCCTCGTTTTTGATGAATTATTCAAATTAAAGCGTCGTTTGCGCCTTCAGGCCGAATCGAAGCAGACGCGATGGCGTTCCTCGGCCAACTCCAGCAGCAAGTGGCGCAGATGACGGCGCAGATGCAGGCACTGAAGCCACACGTGACCCAGGTACGGGGAGAGGGATAGATTGAGCAAGCTTGACCCGACCTGCCAGGACGGGAGATTCTAGAATATTTGATCCTAAGTGACCAAGGCTCTGCTTAGGTGGTGGAGCACGCCTCGAAGGCCACACAAGGCCTCGTGCCCATCATCAACAGGTGCACCCAGCAGATCGACTCCCTCGGCAAGATCCTCCCCGTGCGCGTGGACCGCAAGCAGTCGCCAATAGACCTTCTTCCCGCACACACGGCCTTCGACCCGGCGCTCGAGAACGCCACCTTCAAGTAGGCCCCCTCCGGATCCCCCATTCCCATCCCATGTCAGCTTCAACTACGACGAGAGCTGCCAACTCATCCTGGCCAACGTGGGTCGCTGTCTCCGGGTACAGTACCCCGACAACGGCTCTGTCGACCTGACCGTCTCCTTCCTGCCCGAGGAGAAGTACCACCTCCAGGCGGTCAACATCCACTTTGGGACAGGTATGTCCTGAGCCGTGCTCCTTAGATCCCTCCTTTAGAACCGATGAACGGCTCGCTGCATACGGTAGGAGGCGTCGGCTACGGAGGAGAACTCCACTTCGTGCACCGGAACCTACAGTACCCCACGATGGAGGCGGCTCTGAAGCAGCCGAACGGGGTACTGACGCTGGCGGTGTTCCTGAACGAGTCCCACGACGACAACCTGAACTTCATCCCACTGACCAAGATCCTCAGCAACGTGCTCTACAGCGGCTCGCAGTCCGGCATGCACTCCTTCAAGTTCTCCCAGATGATCCCGAACAGCGGTAGGTGGGCCTTCCTTGGCTGACTCCCACACCGACTCCCCTGACGGGCCCTTTTTCAGAGAAGAACAAGGAGTTCTGGGTGTATGAGGGCTCCGAGGCGGTGGAGCCCTTCCGCGAGGACGTCAAGTGGATCGTCTTCCGCGCGGCCATTCCCATCTCCTCGGGTCAGGTAGGCACTTGAGCTGGGTGCCCCTCTGACAAGCTCCTCTCCAGTTGGACAAACTCCGTGAACTCCGCGAGAGTCGTGCCGAGGACGAGGTGGAGAAGAAGATGAACCCGATGCGCGCCGTGCAGTCGCTCAACTCGCGCCTCGTTCGCTCCTCCTTCCGCAGCGTCGCCCAGAGCGAACTCCCCTGAAGAAACAGGGTCCTAGAGCGCGGCCTTCGAGGCCGCCACTGTTGACTAAATATATTTTCCATATAATCTCGATGTCGGTGTGTTCTGTAAAGTGTGTGTGCCGTCTGTAGCAATAGAAGAAAGGAGTCGGAGTTCGGGAGGGGTCTTCTCAGCAGCCCCAAGACCTCAAGCAGCCTGGGTTATGACTAGTGGAAGCAGGCTTCAACAAAGCCCTGAGAAACGACTTTATTACCCTTCTGAAGAACTTTGGCGTTCTGCGATAGAATTATGCGATAAATACCCTTTCTCAGAGGCTATGTACAGCAAGGCACTGGGAGTGTTCAGCGAGGCGTTCACCGTTTCAGAGTCCTAAAGCTGAGCAGTTCGTCGTCGGACTCGGATTCCGAGTCCGCGCTCCGGAGAGGGACCGCCTCGAAGTCGCCGCGGTCGCCCCTCTTGTCCAGGCGGAAGCTCTGGGAGCGGACGTAGAAGCAGAACTGGAAGGTAGGGAGTCTTTGGCCAAGGAAGGAGCCACTTACGACTAAGGCGAGGAGAAGGCACAGGGCGAGGAAGGCAACGAAGAGGGTGTTGAGCGAGAAGAAGGAGCCGGCGAAGTGGAGGCGCACGTCAAGGAGGGTAGCGTGGTCCGCCTTCACGACTACAGTATGCTTCTGGGACTGCGCGGAGCCCGACTCGAAGAGGAGGTCGAACTGGCCCTCGGGCAAGGCCACGTGGAAGAAGCCGTTGGGCAGGACGGGGATCGGCCTCTCGCGCTGGACTGTGAGGGTAACCTTCGCAGAGGCGTGCTCCTCCCGGGGGAAGGAGAAGTACCCGGACACTCCTTGGAGTCTCTGCAAGGGGTTCAGCGTCGCCATCTACCTCACTAGTCCAGGACGTACCTGTCGGAGCACAGCCAGCAACGAGGCCTTGTTCTCCTCCAGGAGGTGTCCGGTGCCTCTGGGCTCGTAGCAGCAGGCGGTCTGAGCCAAGAGCGCGTCAGGGGCCACCCAGTCCCTGGAGCTCCACTGCAGCTCCGTCACCACGGGGCTCGGGTTCTCCGTCTTGGAACACAGCTCCGTAGAGTCCTGCAAGAAAGGTTCCAGGGTCATCGCACGACAAGAAGCCTACCAGTTGCATGTTAGGGTGGTGGGAGACGTAGGTCCGGGCGAGCTCCTTGACGCGGGAGCTGTTCCTGGCGTCCGTGAAGCGCACCTTCAGGCCTCCCGAAGCCAGGGCCAAGACGAAGTCGATCTCGGGGACGGCGCGCATCACGTCCTGGACCAGCTGCTCGAAGGGAACCAGCGTCTCGTAGTCGTGGCACGTAGTCTGTGTGCTTGGGATCTCGGGCATGAAGACGATCGTCGACGTCGCCAGCAGCTCCTTGACCTCGGGCTCCTGACTGTCGCAGAGGAGACTCGCCATCTGGTAGGCCAGGGTCTCCGTCTTCTTCTCGATCGCCATCACCAGCGTGTGGGGTCCACTCCGCCCGGCTCCCAACGCCACGAGGCGCATCGGTCCAACCTAGAGCGGGCCAACGTGGGATGTCATCGAAGGCCTCTGGACCTACCGTAATCATCCGAGCCTCGCAGTTGGCCTCGAGTCGATCGAGTCCCGCGCTTGTGGAGAAGACGGCCTGCTCGGGCGAGAAGTGGTCGAGCGGGTTGGCCGAGGGCGCCACCGCGAACTCCTTCACCGAGTCCTTGTGCACGACGTTCAGAAGGCTCGAGAAGATCCCCAGAAGGGCGGCGCGCTCCCTCGAGTCGTCCAAGGACCCATTCTCGGAGGAGCAGCCGGCCGAGATGCCCAGCTCGAAGACCTTCCCCAGGTGCATCGCGTCCACTGTAGAAGCCACCTCGGAGGACTCCAGCTTGTTGTCACAGGACATCGTCGTGTTGAACGCCCTGAACAGAGTCCATAGTCGACCCCGAATACGATATCCCACTCACTTTTCAAGGCTGGCGTCGAAGGCGTCCTTCTTGAACGCGGGCGGAGTGTTCTGGCCGGCGCTGAAGACGACGGACTGGGCGCCGCCGGAGCCGAAGATGAGCAGGACGTCGGGCGACTGCGCGCTGACGAAGGGCAGATGCTCCGGGTTACGGTAGGTGTCGGCGATGATGTGGAAGGTCGCCTTGGAGAGGACGTCGTTCACGGCGGCGTCCTTCCGGTCGCAGGAGAAGTCGGCGATCTGCTGAAGGAGCCGCGCTCCGAAGGCGTCCACCGCGATGAGACACATGGAGACGGGGCCCTTTCCCCTCACGGCTATCTTCATCTTCTCGTTGTCTGAAGTAGGGTTAGGGTTCCCAGGGGAGGAGAGAGCTACCGTTGGCCGTGCAGGAGGGGTAGTGAAGGGTGACGTTGATGACCGTCGCCGGGCCCAGGCCGACCTTCACCGGGATCGTCTGCGGGATGTGGTCCTCGTGGGATACCATAATCTGAAAGGCCTCTGTGGAGAGAAGGCAACGACGTGACTCACCTCGTACTCTCCGGGCGGGAGCAAGCGCCAGAACTCTCCTTCGGTCGTGGTGGTGACGTTCTTGCCTCTGCCCCCCTTGGCGAGGGAGATGACGGCGTTCCTAAGCGGACTCCCCGCCTCGTCCAGGACCAGGCCCTTGACCCCGCGGTGCACCCACTCCATGTACTCCAGCAGGGCGAACTGGTGCTCCTGCCAGAGGCGCGGGAGCATCGCGTCCAACGGGAACTTGAAGCAGCCCATCTCTACCGTAATCTCAAAGGCGTTCGTGTTCACATACTGCCAGTCCTGCATGCCTCCGGAGAGGTGGTACCAGCCTGCGCCGTTGGTGATCCCGTTGGAGAAGGAGTCCCCGTTAGCGCTGAGACCACAGCGCCGGCCCGTCTTCCACATGTTGGTGTGGGCCCGGGCGTAGGAGTAGGCGAGCGCCACGAAGAGCTTGTCGTCCGGGCTCCGCGTCTCCACGTCCTGCATCGTGGGAGAGTCGTCGTAGGGGTAGTTAGCCACCAAGGAGCCCCCGTGGAGGTTCGCCGACAGCACGAAGGGGAAGGCGCGGAGCCACTTCATCACTTCCCGCGTCTCCTGCTCCGGCGCCACTCCCGCCGACTCCTCCTTGTGCGAAGGATAGCGAGCGGGGAAGTTTCGGTTCAGGTCGATGTTGTTGATGTTCGCTCGGCCCTGAAGGAGGCTCTTGGGAGAGTTTAGGGGATGAGGACCTACCTGGTAGCCGATGCGGTCCCCAGCGAAGCCGAGTTCGTAGCCGTCGGGGTTCATCGAAGGCATGATGTGGATCCGCGTCCTGTTCACCAGCGAGGTCAAGTACTCGTTCTTGCCGTAGTTGTCGCACAAGACGGCGATCAAGTAGAGAAGCGCCTCACGTCCGACCACCTGAAAGAGGCATTGAAGTCCCTCGCCAGAAGCCTCGACCACCCACCTCGTTTCCGTGCATGTTGCCGACGTACTTGAACTCCGGCTTGAGCAGCTCGTGCTCCTCGGGGTTCCGCGAGATGATGAGCACCCACAGGTCGCGGCCCTGGGTACTCTTGCCCGCCGAGTAGAGCTTCGTCAGCTGGGAGTACTGTAGGTTGTACTGCTTGAGCCAGGCGACCATGGCGGCGTAGTTGTGGTTGACGAGCTTCTCGGGCGGGACGTCGACGAAGGCGCCGACACGCTGGGCCACGGTCTCGCGGCTCTCGAAGAAGCTCCCGTTTTCGACGAGGCTCCCGAAGTGCTCGTAGAGGGCGTCGTGGTGGGACCTCTCCGTTTCCAGGGGGCTGGCGAGGATATCCGAGTCCCAATCGAGGCCGAAGCCCCCCGGGAGCAGAAGGAGAGCCGCGGCCAGCAACCAAGCCTTCCGCTGCCGCATGGCTTCTGAAACGCGTCCCTGATGGGCGTTCGCCGAACTCGACAACACGATAGTCCCTCCGGCTGTTGCGCCCTTCGCCAAGGAGATTGTTTTCGCGCCTAGTGGGAGAGAGTTCGCGAGAGTCGAACCAGATGGTACTGTCCTGGGACGGCTTCTTTGACGTGGAAGGAGGCTTCTGTCCAGAGAGCGGTCGCGGCTCAAAGCACTTATTCCGCACTTTGCTTCTAATGGGAAGAGATAAACTGAACCCCAATCATAGTGCTCCGGCCCATTATCATAATCCTAAAACGCCGACTCGGCAGTAGGGCTCTGCCACGCCAAAAACACGCCGAAGAATCTGCCATAAGGATAGTCACGGGCGGGCAGGTCGAACCACTTCAAACTTCGGAACAATTGTGCTCACACTCGTCCTAAGGCTGAGCAAAAGATGATTATATCGCGAGGACACAATATGACCTCCACGAAGGTCACTGGCGTCTTAGGTGGCCATCCACGATACTCTCGACCCCAAACGCTTCCAATCGGCCCTCTTCTAAAGGCTGAAAGACACACCGTTCCGTTGCAAATGTCTGAAAATCGAGACGCCCAAAGTCTCAAGAAGGTTCCATTCCTAAACAGGACTTCTCCTTCCAGAAAGGGACCTCACAGCGCAGGACCTTCTTACATCCCTCCCCAAATCGGCTTTCCCACGCGAAAATCGGATTCGCGGGGAGCCGCCGTCTCCGTTCGCATTCTGTCGCCTCATCCTCTCAAAGCTCTCCATAATCGATCCGAGCCGCGCAAAAACAATTTATAAAACATGTCGGCAGCCGACCAACAAAAGGGAAGACCGAAATGGTCGGCCGAAAGAAGGGACGCCATTTAGCCGCCATGGGACACGTCACAGGGTTTGTTACAGAAACAACGCGGAGAGTGCTCCGATGAATCAATATGCGCGCGTCCAGGTAAGATGACAGTCGCCGATCGCACGCCGCGCTGAAAGCGGTGACGTGACGGGGCGGAGTCCGATCACTCAACAGTCTTTATGTAAACTCTGTAACAACAAAAAAAAAAACAATAACGGATCCATGGGCCCACTAGAGGCGCTTCGACTTGGGCTGGACACTGGCGGCCTGCTTGTCCACGAGCTTCTTCATGTCCTTGAACGCTTCCTTGTTCGCCTTCTTCTCCAGGCGCCGCTCCCGGCGCTCTTCCTTCACCATCTTCTTGCGGTCGCGGCGTTCGTCCGTGGTTTCGCCTTTCGGGCGGACAGTGCAGGTCGATCTTCCTGTCATCACTGACATCGTGTCGTCCATCATCTAAACATGACGGGCATAAAGGTTGGGTAATGCAAAGTCATTGGAATTTTGAGACAAAATACCGTCTGTAAATGTAGACAGAGACATTCGCTGTCTAGACAGGTCCAAATTAGAAGTCTCCAAAACTCGCCCTCATTCCCAAAAGCTGCCCCTTCCAAGTAGCTCACCTCGACATCTTGCAGATCTTTTCTGCACATCTTGCGTTTCCTGCTTGAGGGAAGCGCCAGCCTGGCTGGGTGGTTGTAGAGGTTGGAGTAGGTGGAGATGATGGACTCGCAGTCCCACTTGGCCTTCTTTCGTCCGGGGGCGTCGATGGAGATGCGTTCGAACTCCTCCACGTTGTCGTTTTCTTCTTCGCGAGCGGCCGCCGCTAGTGTGAGCTCGCGGACAACGTCGTCCTTCTCCTGAAACAGCATTCATTAAGATTTGATTGGAAAAACGTGACCGTTGTGGACCATACACAAGTAAGAATGGGCTTTCGACTTAAATATTCAACTACTTACCGGGGCCTCTCCGCGTTCTGCTGCCTTCTCCATGTATTTCTCGGCTAGCTTCTGAATCCTCAGGGAGTCAGGCTCCAGGAAGCCTCCCATGGCATCCTCGTCCTCCATGTCCAACTCTCCCACCTGGTCATCGTCGTACTGCTCGAAGAGCTTCTCAAAGTGGTCGTCCACCAGCTTCAGCGGGCCTTCGCGCTTGATTACCGCGGAACACATGGAGTAGTTCGTGAAGCGGGTCTTCTTGTCGTCCCACTGGCTGTCCTCGTCTCCACCGAAGTCTCCCATGCTGTCTCCGTCATCTTCTTCAGAGTCGTCCTTCTCCGAGTCGGAGTCGTTCTCGTCCGAGTACTTGCGCCGACGAGGCGCTGCTTCTCCGTGGAAGGTCATCTCGGGATCCTCAAACGGCTTGCCTTCATTGGCGAGTTCAAAGAAGTTGCTCTCGAGTTCTTCCCCTTCGATTTCTCCGTCCAGCGCGCGAAGGATGTCCGGGTCGAGATCGGGTCTTGGGCCATGGACCGGTGCTGCCTGGTTCAGGAGACCATCTTTCAGCTGGAAACCTTTCGTTTCGAACAGCGTGCTCGGGAAGCTGGGCCCTTTGGGGACTCGGATGACCGTCCGATCCACGCCTTCCGTCGGGGTGACTTCGTTGACGTCGCGGAGATGCTGCAGGTAGTCGTAGTCGTCGTCGTAATAGATTCCATACTTCTCTCGGTCGTCTTCTTTCTAAAACGGCAGAATTAACTAAGCACACAAAGTAGAGAACTTACCTTGCTGTTCTTCTTCTCTACTGGCTGCAGGACGTGGGCTCCGGCTTCTTCGCTGGCGATCAGCGGATCGCGCTGGCTGCGATGCATCAGCCGGAACGTGTGCGCCTCATTTTTGTTGATAAACTTCTTTTTCGGCTGAAACACTACATGAAGAGAGAACTCTGGAGGAGACGCTCACCATTTTTCTGCTTGGACAAGTGCGCGAGCTGTGCTCCTCGCTAAGTAACCCTGAATTGAATTGGATGTGTGAGGAATCTGGTGGGATATTAAAATAAGCACAACACGAGTATCGAGAAGCCGACGTTGCTGGTTTCCAGGCACGAACAACGCCTGCTTCGGACAGTTTTAGGCGATTACATGGAAATTGGGGCGCAGCTCAACAGTCTGATTGCTATGAATTTGCCTATTTGCCAAGAAGCCTAACTGTCAATCGACTTAAACAAAAAATATGGATGACGAAGCTATCAGAAGCAGATCACATGATCATCTGATCAAAACATGGAAAGACAATCGGAACGAGACGCTCGCACACCATCCCGACCCATCCTCAGTCTCCTACGAGAAGATCAACAGCCTTGGACCAAACTCCATTCCCCGCGATATCCTTCCTAAATTTCGAAACTATTTCGAAACTAAAAACAGCCGAGACCAACTTTCAGCGAATCCTCCGACGACCCCCCACAGCGGTCTCCGACGACTTTCCATCAGAATACCGTAGCCGCCGTACGCAAGTTCTTCCATTCGGGAACACGCATTGCAGCAGTGGCTCCGTCGGTGCGTCGACGATCCTTCTCCAGTGGTGGCGTTCTGGTTCAGTCTTACTGTGTTTGCGAAGGCGAACGAGAACAATATTTATTTTTAACGTCCATGACAATTTTTAGAATATGGCGTGGGCTCTCAACTTTTGAAGCTAGGCCTTCAGCTTATTTACAAAGAGGGGGACTTGAAGGCACACTTGTTCAGCGCCTCTAACCGGCAACATGTGGCCTGGGTACGCATAAAACTTGAGGAGACTGCGGAGGGAGAGGAACGGTGAGCCGCCTGCGATGATGATCCACCGTCCGCCTTCCTGTTGCACTTCGACGTGGATGAATTCGCCTGGAAAAGCCTGTACAGCAGAATTGTGAGGGCACAAACCTTCATCACTTTTCACTGATAGCGCCATGTTTCGCTCGGACCGCTTCCGGAGCAGGAAGTAGCCCCTCACTCGGCGTTTCGAAGGAGGTTCTCGGCGGCATCGCGATCCACGCTCTCGTCGAGGATCAGGTTGTCACGGTCGAAGAGGCTGTGAGAAGCGCGTTCTCGATGTTCCACGTCGGCGAATGTTTGCAGCGCCTCTGTGAGAAGCTCTTTCTTCACCCAGAAGACGCCGATACCGCGACCTGAGACAACCCTAAACTCTCTCTCGTGTCCTTTCGCGGCGTTTTCGACGAAGCTGGGCGACGGAGTACTGGGAAGTCACAAAGGTAATTTGGCTTACTATAGGCGCCAGTCGTGGAGGCCATCTATGACGTTTGCTTCGACTTCCACGTTCTTGTTGATCGACCGGTCCATCAAGGTGTGGGAGGCGCGGATTCTGAATTTGGCGTCAGTGAGAGTATGTAGGGTCTGCTCATACCATCTTTTCCTTTCTCTTCTTCGTAGGGTCGAAGTTCTGGATGTGAGGCTCCAAGACGATAATTTCTTTCGTGGAAAGAGTGATGAGGTCGCTGAAGAGAGTCTTGTAGCACTCTGCTACGTCTTTCCGTGGTTCGTCGAACGTTCCAGCCGGTATCCAGGCCGTATCCAGGCCGTATCACTGAAACCGCAGTTTAAAAAGAGCTCTGACATGAACATCCTACACTTTGCCTACTGGAGGGCGAGAAATGCGCGGAAGGAAGGCACCAAATGGTCAAAAGTCTTGATCCTACACTCACGGGCGAATAAATTTGAGCATTTTGGGCGAGGAGAGGCGAGGATCTTAGCGGAGGACTGGAGGTGAGTCGACGTTTGTCCACTACGTAATTGTCATATGTTCGGCACACGTCCGTCGCCACTTGGGATGACAGATGTTTGGCGTCCATTCCCTTCAGTTGTACGACGCCACTTGTCTTGTATGGCTACTCTGTAAGGTACTATGTACACCAAGTTCAATGCCGAAGCGCACATCTCTTGGAGCAAAACATGAGAAACTTGTCAGGCTCAAGCACACTGGGGACGATGTGTGCTGTAGCCTTCACATTCAGGGTAAGTACTTTTCATCTTTCTCTTTGCTGACCCCTTTTCTCAAGGTAGGATACTAGTTTTTAATTTTGATGCTTTCGATTAACTGAAATGAACCATCCAAGAATGAAGGCTCATCTCTTAGCATATCTGCACCGTCCTGAGCGACAAGCCAAGAGCCACAGCCAGTTTTCGGAAAACTCCGAACACCCTTTCGGCCACCCACAACGCTCTCGGCTCTGCCGACACTCCATCAGACCACCGTAGCCGTTGTGCAGAAATTGAATATCCGTTCGGGAGCGTGGAGTCCTTTGTGCTGCACCTCGATTGATTTTCAATTTGTTCCTTCGGCGGCCATGGCCCTCAACTGCAAGTAGGCTGCGTGTCTCGAGCAGTCGTCTCCCACTCCCTCCTTCCTCCGCTTCTCCTTCTTGAGCTCCCCAATATGGACGTCATATACGACATGGTCGAAGGCACATTCGACCTCCGCTACCGTAACCTCAGAATGCCCTCTTAGGTGTGAACATCTTCATCCCCATCATAGCGGTCGTCTTTATCTGCATCACGATCTTCTTGTTCGGTCGCCGACAGGAAGATGAGTTCCACGACGCTCCTTCCGGGTCAAAGGAGCGAAGGAAATCAAGAGGTAGGATAGATCCTACAGGGTTTTAATATCCTCTCGGAACTGACTCTTTTAGACGAAGCTAAGGAGAAGAAGAAGGACTCCTGATATCAGCGACCCTCGGATAGCTCATTGGGCATATTTGTGCATAAATCAAATCAGGCGTTTGTGTAGAACCCAATCTTACTGGCTCACTTAGAATCTCCCGTTTCAAACTTCGTAGCTCAAGTTGAATGAGAAGGGCCTCTGTGAGGAGGCTGTTGATTTGAGGTTTGAGGATTTATGCCGAATCTAGCTCTGAATATGTACAACTGTTGGAAGAACATAAATCAAATCAGGCGCTCGTTGTAAGACGGCGGCGGAGGCGCGACGGGAGCTTGGTCGACTGGGCGCCGATTCAGCCAAGGACTGGATACTGACGTCCTACCACTGCTACTTATGGACTGGGAAGACTTTGACGAGAGAGAGCTTGGAGTGCGCGCTGGTTTCCGTCTCGGTTCGCACTCTAGGCTCAGCTGTTCCTGCTCCCTATCACAGTGGACGACCTAAATGGCATGTTTTCAATGGAGAGATGATAAGTGACTTTTAAGAGCGGTCCCTAGGGGCTCTGTGGAAATAAAATCGATGGATATGCAACAGCCCACTTACATATGCATAGTCCAAGTACTCGTTTATCCGGACGATCTCCTCTTCCTCTTCGTACAGCTTCTTCCAATTTCTCACACTCCCTGACACTTGGTCCTCGTTCTCAGGCTCCTGCAGCATAGCGTAAGCGTTTCTGATGATCGCTGAGATCATGCGGAACTTGGAGAAGTTCACCAGCTTCTTGGTCCAGGTCGCGTTGGCGTCGTTTGAGAAGAACAGGTCCTTGCAGAGGAATGGAAGCACAGGAATCACTGGTGGGTGCTGTGCCATCTCTGCCAGATGCCTTCGGTACTCCGTCATGTTCCTTGTGGGGTCGCAGAGCCGTTGCAGCTCATGGAACAGAGTCAAGTACTTCTGGGACACTCTCTCCCAAGTCGAGCGAAGTCGGGCGACGGATCTGTTGGTAAGACCGGAGACGATCGCAAACATCGAATTCAAGTTCTGGAGGCTCCGCGAATGGCCGGCTATCTTCATAAACTTCTTGATCGCCCGAGCACGTTGTTGGATCTGGAATAGATGTTTTATAGTATACGGTAGCCCCTACGGTAGTTCCAGAGTTTCCAAACCGGGCTCTTTCTACTTCTAAACCTACATTTCTCTCCGAGCAGATGGACGTGACCACCCAGTTGACTTCCCAGTTGAACTGCCATTCGAAGGCAGTGAGGTTCGCCCACTGATCTTCAGGGCCAGTCTTGAAGAGGTGCTTCACGAACTCGACGCGGTCGATCTTCAAGAAGAGTCCCCGATGGCGCCGCAGAAGACACCGCGCGGCTGCTTGGGTGTCGCACTCCAAGACGGAGACGATCGACCGGGAAGCGATGTCCTCGATTGCTTCCTCGGATAGGCGGATTCCAGCTGAATTCGACTTCAAGTAGACGCGAGTGTTGGAGTGGATCCTGGAGGCGAGCGCACAGACGTGCCCAGGGACTCTGTGTTGCTTGACGACGCCTTCTGGAGTTACCGTAACCTCCACGAGGGACCAGTCGGAGCTCTTCTCGTCAGGAAGGTCGAACTCCTTCAGAGCCAGCTGAACCACGCTCTGCGCCAGGGTACTTGAGTAGATCGGCAGGAAGCGGTAAATCTGATCGTTACGGTAGATCTTGATGACCTGTTCGGGCTCCAGAGGCAGCTGTCGCTCCTTAACGGTTATTGCAGGGACACGACCGTTTAAGGTTGGAAGCGTAGAAGCGGCAGCCGAGATATCCATAATTATTCGATTGGGAGTATTGGGTTTGGAGCGCGGAAGAGTTGACCGACCGGAGCGCGTGTTCCTCATCGAGTTCTTCCGGATGAACTTTCGAATGAGCTTCTTCGGTTTCGCCGCTTCTTTAAGCGCCTCCTTGAAGTCGAGAGGATTCTGTTTCACCTCCAGGTCAAGCACACAGCTTCCGTGGATCAGCTTCTCTCCCAAAGCAGCTGTAACTCCTTGGAGTCGATGACCGTTCACCGAGAGAATCTGAAAGTCATCGTTTTAGGGAGTTTTTACTAAGAAGTAGGCTCCAGCACCATAGGTGATGCTTCTTCTCCCTACTGACCTGATCTCCTCGTTCTACTCCATATTTCTCGGACACTGTGATGAACCACCCGTTGGTCAGGTATTCGAAACCCAACGGGTCCGTCGTCTCCTTGCGCTTCAAGATGATCGACCTCGCCTTCGAGTGAACGCTCAGCACCACGTCCAGAAGAAGTATCTCCGCACTCATCTCAGCCGACTCCAGCAGACGCTCCAGCATCTTGACCATTGTCCTGTCAAAGTCGTCGAAAGTGAGGTTGATCCACTGGAGGATGACTTGGGCCACACGGCTCGGCTTGTCCTCGAAATGCTCAAGGAGCTTGTGGAACAGTGTTTTCGGGTTGCACACGGCTCTGAAGGTCAAGAAGAAGTCCTCTGCGAAGTGCTCGTCCCATTCCGCCCATTGGTTCTCCAGCAGCCATTCGATCAGCTTTTCGAGAGTCGCCTTTTTCAGCAGAAACGCACCAGTGGATCTATAAAGCCAAAACTAGAGAGTCAGTTAAATTAAGAAGGCACCTACAGTGTCTCGACTTCACACACCGCCTCCCCGGACGCTTCATCGTAGAAGCTGCGATGTTTCGGTCCAGTGACGGCTTCCACGAAGTCTCCCTGAGAGATGACGAGGAATTGGGAGTCCTCGGACAGGGTGCGCAATGAGGAAGTGCTTGGTTGCTCGCTGGAGATCGGCCGAACTCCGAAGGCGTCGCCCCTTGCCAACACCGTTCGGTGACCTTGGGCGTTCGATGACTCCACCTCGCCCTTCAGTATAATCCCCCTGAAATCGGTCAGTCTTTGAGGGATCCAATCGATGATGTCAACTACGTGAATCTAACGATCTCCACCGCTTGTCAAACATTTTCATCAACGAGCCCACCCTGGAACACCCTCAATAATCAACTCACCAAGAGTCCATCTTGCAGCCGACCGAGTAGAGAATCGTGTTCGCTCGAGGCACCACCGCCAGGACAGACCTCGCGCAGATGGCCCGCTTGGCTTCGTCGGGAAAGGTCGTCAGCGACGGGAGATGGAACGCGAAATTCTGTAAGTCGCAAATCGCAAAGGTCAACAAAACGCGCAGAACTCACGAAAATGGCGCCCAGCTCGTCCGCGGTTCTGTCTTCAGGCTGCTTCTCGAGGCTCCGCTTCACGGATTCCGGCAGCGCTGCGGACTCATTTCTCGCGAATACGGCGTCGTCGCTCTCTATGGTGGTCTCGGTCAAAGTAACTGAAAGTGACTCACTCAGGAAGTGTCACGCCGACTACCCGTTGACTGAAAACGGACTCACCCGAGAGCTTATCGAGTTCGCTGCCAGCCGGTCTCCTTATCACCGGCGAACGCGGTCTCACGAACGTGACGTAGTCGTCGTCCTCCTGGAACAGCCGGATTTAGGAAATCCGCGGAAATTAAGCGGATGAAAATCTAGTCTAAACAACAAAGAGAAGATCAGCTGGGGACAAAGATGCGCTCCAGCAAACCCTCATACTTTACGAATGACCCCAAGAACCCTCAGGCGCTGGCTTACCGTCTCCTCGGGGACCGGAAACAGGCCGAAGCCGGTGGTCGTGGCGGTCATCGTCGGGGCTGTGGCCAAAAATCTCACGCCCGCGCGATCGATTCGCTTCGCACATGTGATCGGATCTCCGATTTGACGCCTCTGCTTCCGGCAAGTCCGAAGCTTTCCTTCGGCGGAGCCCTCCGACGGTCCTGAAGCGACTCTTCTGATCGAGACGGCGTCCCAGCTGTCTCGATCACGCCACCTTCGATTCGATCAGGTTGGACTTTCTCCTTTTTTAAACCTTCGCCCCGCTTATTAACCGTCCTCTTACTCGCCACTTCTTTGCCGTGCGAATAGTGCGGAAGCGAGTGGAAACGCCTTGTCTCCGTCGAGATCTTCTCAAGTGTTCTGTCTCCAATGTTCCAGCTGACTCGATCATACTATCCTCGTTCCCACCTGACCGGAAGATAGATAGGGACGTGCCGTTTGTCGGATACTGGGCTCCCCAGCGTCTGAATCGTTTCTTTGCGTCTGCGTTTGAAACGTTTCTCAAGGTCCGCCGTCTTTCAGCGCCGGGAGCGTTTTCAGCATCTATAGTGTCTGAAACGTTTCTTAGCATTTGGATTGAGTTTCCGGAAATAGCGCGTTGTTAGCTAGCTTTTCCTTTCTTGTCTTTCGCTTTGCAAGATCTTGTCAAGTGGTTGTTCTGTCTTCTATGCACAAGTCGTCTTGATCGCACCATCCTGGCTTCGATCAGGATAAAAGCTGCTGCTCCGGAACTCTGTGCCTGTGATCACTCTTCGAGCAGCTATCACGCCTTTTGTCAAATGATCTTTGAGATCGTACTTCATGAGAAGGCCCTAACCTTGACGGTCCGTCAGTGATGGATTTTCACCCTTACCAGTTGGTACTTGTGCACCTTTATCGTTTCCATCCTCCGTGCCTTATCGTCGCTTATGAACCGTGGTTTTCCCCTGGTTTTGCGTGTATAAATCTTTGTGTACTTCCAGAACACAATGACCTCAGCGGTCCGTTCCATCATCAAGCGGGTGAGCCCTAAGACCACGGGTCTTTTGATCTGCGACCTCCAGGAAAAGTTCAGGTGAGCTCCCCGAGATCCTACTTGTCACCCACATCCCTTGTTCCAGACAGAACATCTGCTACTTTCCCGAAATCGTCCAAGTGTCGAAGCGCCTCCTCGATGCGGCCAAGATCCTTGACATGAAAGTCGTCGCCACGGAGCAATATCCTAAAGGTGTCGTTAGCTTTTTTAATTTTATGTTAGAACTCGTACTTCAGGGCTGGGACACACTGTTGAAGAGTTGAAGCTGGCCGAGCTCAACGTACCCGTCGTGGAGAAGACGCGCTTCTCGATGTGCAAGCCCGAAGTCCAGTCCGTCTTAGGCAACGACATCAAGTCCGTGATCCTCTGTGGAATCGAAGGCCACGTCTGCGTTTACCAAACCACTCTGGACTTCTTGGAGAAGGGAATCGACGTTCACGTCGTCGTTGACGCGGTGTCCTCACGTTCCATGGTTGACCGGTATGTTTCTATTACAAACATTCTCAAGTAGTCGCCAATTGCAGCACGTTCGCCTTCAAGCAGCTCGAGCGGGCCGGAGCCGTACTTACGACGAGCGAATGCGTCATTCTCGGCCTGGTTGGCGATGCGGCTCATCCGAAATTCCGAGAAGTCCAGAAGATCATCCTAACCTCCGCTCCCGACACCGGACTCTTGAAAGGAGCTAACTAGCTCCACTCTTGTAGGTCTTTGTAAGTCTTTTGTATAGTGTATAAAAGCGTAAAGTATTGGTAAGCATGAGGTTTCCGTTGGCATTCTCGCATTGTTTTTTGGAAGTGACCACCGTTAAGTCGCTTGTGGTGCAACTTCAAGTCAACCAGTGCGCCATATACGAATTGGTCATAGCTGTACAGTATTTATGTGCACAGTTTAGTCAATCAATCAGTTAAGACAAAACACAGAAGACGAAAAAAGAAAAACTACACTCTCCCGCCGATGTTCGACTGCCCACCGTTCTTGCGGTCTCGGGGTTTACGGTGTGCATGGTTCCGGCGCTTCGATTTCTTCTTTTCTTTCTTTCTCCGTCTTTCTTCCCTGCGGGCGCGGCGAGCGTCTTCTTCCGCCCTCCAGAGCTGCAGGAGATGGTTATGGATCAGTCTCTCATTCTGAAATTTGAATTCATTGAAGGGTGTCCTAACTGTGACTGACCAGTTTGGAGAAGTTCGGCCCGTTGTGCATTGCGCGCAGAAGACCTCCGACTCTTTCTCGAGGGTCTCGCCCATTGGAGGACGTCCTCTGGATTTCAATCAGTGTGCCCTTAAAGTTACGGTAAACAAAGGAGTGGGGCGTGGGTCTTACCGTCGGTCTTTTCTTCATCTTCTGGCCTTTCTTCCCGGAGTTCGGAAAGCTGCAGAGCTTCTTGACGAGCTCTTTTATTTCTCGATCGCTCAACTGGTGGTTCACCGGGGAAGAGGTCTTCTCGGCTGTGGTGAGTGGTGTGAACTTTCCCACACAGCGGAGATTACGTTCCTCGATCGGCTCTCGGCAAATCGGACACTTGGATTTGAGATCGTTCTCCCAGACGTGCCTTGTGGACTCCAGCAAACACTCCGAATGGAAACAGTGAGCGTTGGAAGACAGACCGCCACAGAGAGACACCACAGCACCAGGTGACTCTACGGTGTCCAAGCAAACTGCGCACTGTGAGCCTTGTTTGAAGCAGTTGCGATCCTACAGTACAATGAACAATTTGCAGAAACAATATTCGAAGTTAAGCGTACCTCTAGATCCTCGACCTGGGATAGGTCAATGGTCGGGCGATCGTAGACTAGGGGCCTCATGGACATCTCGTGATGGTCGCTGACCTTGCAGAAGTCCAATCGGAGCGGAATGTCCTCGTGGACGGCGAAGGGGTTCGGATCCGAGATGATGATCTGTTGAACCAGCAGGAGCATCTGGCAGCGGCAGAATCCTCGGCGTCCTCTGCATTGTGTGCATCGAATGATTCGGGAACAGTGGCGACGCTTCCGTCGACGGGCGCGACTAGTGTGCATCTGGAACGGAAGAAGGAGGTGAGACGAAGAAGAAGCTGGACTTACGATTGAAGGTGAAAGTGCTCGAGCGCCACTCCGAAACACGACCGACTCACACGACCGCACTCCTCTGGCCGCCCGCTCGGCCATGCGCCTTATAAACGTGTCCCGAGACAGTTACGTCGGGCTGTCTCGTGGTGCTTCATTTGCCTCGCCATCGCTCAGCGTCTGTCTGTCCCAGCAATCGAGCATTTCGCTGGAGAGACTCGAGCTGCCCGCAGCGCTCGGCGACTGTCCGAATGACCGTCGTGGAAGCCTGCAGAGTCATGTTTGTCTGCTAGACGCTTCATCTCCTTTGCGTCTCTTGCATCTTTGCTGCAAAAGTGATTGGAACTTCCAATTTGGAAGCATGACCAATTCTGGCAAACTGTTTCGCCGTATAATCTTTAGAGCAACGACAACAGACTTGTTGACTAGATTTTACTTGCAACCTAAACAATGCCAATGAGGACGGGAAGTTTGCAAATCCGAGAGTGTTCGCGTGAAGTTTATATCGGTCTATACCGTAACCTGTTTGGATGCTGGAACCATGTGTTATGAAGGCGACTAGTATTCACCTTCAAATACATAGACTGACAGAACCAACACTTATACTGTCCTCTTATTCTATCACCTCTGCTTTGTTGTGACCGATTTCTATCTGAAACCACCGATTCCTATTACTAGGACCCACTGCTGAAATACTCACTCTGTTTCTCCGTTTTTGACTTGCAACAGCCAACAGTTGTGTTCGGCATGAGGCTCTGCTGCGGTTCCCTGGCGCAGTATTTATTATCAATTTTGCAGATCGGACGGATTTATCGACCGTCTTTTACGTTTTTTTTTGTTTGATTCGTCTCGATTTCCGGTGAATCCAAACCCTAGAGGAGAAAAGAGAAAAAAGCTGATCATAAAACCATCCGCCTGACAGACTGGCCATCTGTGGTTTGGTGTACAAAGCTGTCGTAAGCTTCTCAAAGTAAATAGAACCTATGTACACACAGGTGAGCCACTCTGGCCAACGACCAACATACCGTAACCTTTGGCACCTGTCCACTTTACATTTTTGTCATGCCTCCATTTGGGAAGCCTAGAGAACAACCTCTGCTCTACCGTAACCCTGGCTTCAATTTACGGGCGTTTAGTTGAGGGTCCTCTGGTTCAGGGTCCGAAATCTCTCAAAGTTAGAATAAAAACCGTCCACACGTCCGATCCCTCCACCCCCTCCACGTCTACCGTACCTCTCCGCCATCTGCCCCCTTTTGTGTCGGCAACAGGCTACCCCTCCGCCTAAGCGGCCAAGAGCGCATGAGTCGCGCGTCGGTATCATCAGTCACTCATCGACTGCACTCCCCATTGACTATTGGCAATATGCCACCCAATCTATGACCGATCGGCGGCCGCGCCGCGATAGCGCGCTCTCGTCGTCTGCGTCTCCATGCCTCCACACTTCCTGCGGCGACCGCGCGCGGTCAGCGGCGCCACTGCCAGTGCCCTCTCCACCCTCCGCCCCAACGCGAGCCGCTCGCTCGTCTTCGGCTCTCTAGTTTATTGCCCATTTTCCACCGTTTAATTAGGTGTCCGCGCCATTATTTATTATGTTTTAAAATGGTCGCATTCCCTTCGTCGTCTTTGCTCGTCGCAGCCGCACTGCTCGCGGTGCTGCGGGAAGCCGTCGCCGCAGATCAGGTGAGTGTTGATAATTGGGCACGCGATAATGGGGCTATAAACTAATTTATTGGGTGTTGGATTTGTCGCGGAACTGGGCAAATATTGTTCCGTTGACCGGTTGGCGGCTTGTTTGCTCAGTGCGCGTGCTTGGAATTTGTGTCCTGGGTGCTTTCGAAATGAGAAGTCCACCCGGGATCTAGCCGATCACAGCCCGGAAGGATTAGGCGATGTTCAAAGACGGGCTGGGCGATTAACTCCGACGAGCGAGCCAATTGCATTTGCGCGCGCAACTGACTCATCGGACTCTGCAAACACTGCCCGGGCTAATTGGCCTGCTGCACGCCATACGCATCGGCGAGATCCGTTCCGGTTATCGTCCTGGGCCGCAATGTGGGTGGCCGAGATAAGAAGCAGCAGCAGGAGAAGACTTGTGGGTGGAGATGGCATTGAAAAGTTCGAACAGATGACAGTTTATCCGGAGCTCTAAAGGCATTGAATGTTGAAACTGTGGGTTTCTGGGCACCAGGCCCCTGGAGACGTTGCGCTTCCTACAATTCAGTTGTTTTTGATTGGATTTTGCCACGCGTTCGTCCCCGACAGTCGTACTACCAGTTTTATGATCCACTTGTGCGTATTTTTTCTCTCTAATGGTAGAGTTGTCGGGCACTGACCCTAAGTAAGAAGTAGAAAAGGAAAGGTTAAAGAAAGAATAGACCTGTTTTAATTAACAAACTGCCCATATCAGATGCATTTGACATTGGGGGCCAGAAACTACTTCTTGCACCCAATAGATATAGTTCGCTTTCTATGAAAGCCGGATTCAAAAGGTGAACGAAGAAGGTGACCATAGCGAAAAAGGCACCCGCGCCTACAGTACATCTTGGGTTGTTTACGCGGGTCGAACAAAACAGGCTAGAAAGTACAGATTCCTGGTGGTCTTAGCCAGGAACAGAGGAAGTAAAAATAGGCCTCCATTGCTAACTCCCCTCTTTTAGCAATTCGTCCCCTCGCGCGTAGAAAAATGCGAGCCTATCAAGACCACGCTGTGCATGGACATCCCGTACAACATGACGACCTACCCCAACACACTGGGCCACACGAAGCAGGAGGACGCGGGCATGGAACTTAACCAGTACATGCCTCTCGTCAAGGTGCATTGCAGCGAGGACCTCAAGTTCTTCCTGTGCACGGTGTACACACCCGTGTGCACCCAGATGCAGGACCCCATCCCCCCGTGCCGACATCTCTGCCTCTCGGCCAAGACCGGCTGCGAGGCGCTCATGAACAAGTTCGGTTTCAAATGGCCGTCCGCCCTGGAATGTGAGCGCTTCCCGGAGCAGGGCCTCTGTGTCGGCGAGAACAGGACGTCCTCCTCGGCCCCTCCGCCGAGGTCCTCCGGCTCTGGAGGGGGCTCCAGGCTCTCGACGAGGCCCTCGCTCTTCCCCGCCGGAGAGCTGGAGTGTCCCGTGAACATGAGGGTCATCTCGAGGACGCCCTACTTCCTCGAGATCGCCAACCACACGCTGCAGCAGTGTTCGTTCCCCTGCGCCGCCGATGACTCCGTGCCCTTCTTCTTCGACCGGAGCACCCGCCAGTACCTCCGCTTCATCGTCGGAGCGGGGGCCGTCGGCTGCTTCGCCTGCGCCCTCTTCACCGTGGCCACCTTCCTCATCGACCTTGGCCGCTTTAGCTACCCCACCCGGCCCATCCTCTACCTTTCGCTGTGCTACGTCTTCGTCGGAGGCGTCTACATGGTCGGACTGGTGGCCGAGAACTCGCTCTCTTGTGCGGTGCAGTCCACCTCCAAGGACCCTCTAGCCACCCAGGTACTCATCACTTCCCAGGCTCATCTAACTTCTTCTAGGGTGTTGACAACGTCTACTGCACAGTGATGGCCATTGTGCACTACTACTTCACCGTCTCCAGCCAGGTGTGGTGGGTGGTGCTCTGCTTCGCCTGGTTCCTGGCTGCCTTCCTCAAGTGGGCCCCCGAATCTATCGAAGCATTGGCCACCTACTTCCACGCCCTCGGCTGGGGTCTTCCCACGTTCCTCACTCTTGCTGTGCTTATCACCCATCAGGTCGACGGAGACATCTTCACCGGTATCTGCTCCGTGGGTAACCTCCGGCCCACTGCGCTCTTCCACTTCGTCTTCATCCCGCACGTCATCTCCCTCGGTAGGTCCCGGAATGATACCCCAGAAGAGAGGAGTCACTGGTGTAGTAAGGGCCTAAAACATAGGGTAACACTGAAGATTCTTCTGATGCGCACCTTAGGCAAATTAAATCTTCTATCCAAACACTCCCTTCTGTCCTTCTAAACACCCTTTTCCAGGCATCGGCTTCTGCCTGTTCGCCGTGGGCTTCGTGTCGATGTTCCGCATCCGGAAGTACATCTACAACGTGAAGCACAATGGCATCGAGCAGAACGTGCGCAAGCTCGAGAAGCTCATGATGCGGCTGTCCACGTTCGCCATCTGCTACACGATCCCGGCGGCCTTGTTCGGCGTGTGCCTCTTCCTGCAGAGCACCGAAGGCGACGGGTGGCTCGCCCACTGGTTCGGAGTACGGTGCCAACGCAACGACCGACTCTCCTTCGGCTTCACCCAGAGCCGCGAGCTGTGTCCCATCGTGCCTGAAGCCCCCCGGCCCGACAAGTGGCTCTTCTTCCTGCGGTACCTCTCCCAGCTCATCATCGGCATCATGTGCGCCTTCTGGATCTGCAGCCCCAAGACCTACGGCAGCTACTCGCAAGCCTACGGCCGGATAGTCTACGGCCGCGCGCCCGTCCGCACCAACGTCCACTAGCCACCTCCTTGTACAGCCTCTTTCCCAGATCCTCTCCTCCAAGCCCGGGTCCTAATTTGGGTGCTTTCGCCGCCACTCGTCCAGATCCTCGCCTCAAGTATTCTGCGTCGTCGTTCTTCTGGCCCCCGTCTTGTCCATTGAATACGAGTCGCCTCGTCGACACAGGGTTCCCCTCTCGCTACGCCATGACAGTGCTCTGTACATAACTTGTCGTGGCACCGAGACCATTCGCTCACAATTAATAATTAAAAGCATTTCTACAGTATCCAAGTGCAAGAAGGGGGCCTTTAATGTCCTTGGAACCAACGACAGCTCTGTACACCTTTATTGTGGCAAAGAGACCATAAGCAGTTCTACTCGGACAAATAGGGCTCAGTAGTAGAAGTCGTGGAAGTCCTTCAGGATGCTCTTGGACAGGCAGCAGGCGAAGCAGATGCCGATGACCTGGACGGCGCCGACGAGAGCACTGGCGGAACCGACCAGCGCCGCGTTCACCATCAGCCAGTGCTCGACGCGCGCCATGCAGCCCTCCACGTGAAGCAGGGGCATGGGCATCTTGGCGCAGCCCTGGTGGAAGTGGATGCAGCAGGAGTCGGGCACGGCGCCCTTCCAGTCGCTCGCGTTGTTCACTCCGCAGCACTGGAGCTCGCGCTGGGTCTCGTCCCAGGCCAGCGCCACTCCCGCTGACCGGTTGTAGCGTTCGAGGCCCTGTAAAGTCGTCCGTAAGCATAAGGGCCTGTGGCCTGGTCAGGCTGAGCCTGAGGACTCGGAACTTATAGGAAAGAGCTACAATCTGATTTGTAAACTTTTCGTATACGATCTTCTGAGTGATTTACACCCCTCCACGCCATCCATCACCACAGGGCCACTGGGCAGATTGATCAACTCCGGTCGGACCACTGGGATCGTCTTCCCTAGGAGCTTTGGAAGAGTGGAAAGTCACGTAGCGACATGCGTCTTGGCCTTCCAAGGACAGCTCTATTTTGGTGTTGGCGAAATAACAATCTTTTTACTCTTTCGAGACGAAAAGACCAAAATTTTGAACTTTATAATCCTTTTCATTTTTTCGGCCCCATCATCATCCATCATCGCGAGGGCCACTGGACGCGATTGATGAGGGCTACTGCCTCGCGAAAGAAGCAGGGCGCCGGTGGAAGTTTAGACGAAAAAAGCGAAAGGGCGATGAGTGATGCGCCATTCGTTTTATTGGCAAGGATCGAATTCAGAACTTTCCACATTTAGGGTTATTTGTGGCTTCGTCATAATGTGATCGATGGCTAAAGGCTGTCTTCATCCACATCTTTGGTGAATTTTATGGCATTACTCATCAAGCTATGACCATTATCTTTGATTCTTCTGGCTCTATTTAGATCCTATATAACTGAACAGTCATTTGCTCTGAGATAAGGGACCTCAACTATTTGTTCCATAAAATCGATGTAAAATCGGATGTTCTAAGCTTCAAAGGTTCGAAAGCCTCTCACTCTAATTTGCATGGATAACTCTAATGTGACCCCTTTGGCATACGGATCCGCGTTCAAGACGGTCAAAATATATGGATTCCTTAAATGGCGCTGTCACTATATAGTAGACTCCGGAACCTAAGTTAGATCCAGTCCTGCAACCCAATGGAAAGTTGGAAACTCGGTTCTTGCCGCCCTGGCTTTGAGTGATGGATGCTCGCGCTGGAGAAGACGCGGTCTGCATGATGGATCGGCTATGGCTGGATCCCGGGCAGGCCCTCGCCCTCCGCATTCCCAATCTGCCTCTTCCATCTTCGCTTGTCAGAGCGCCGAGGGGCCGGGGAAGAGGAAGGCGCCCCCGAGGTTTGTTTTTGCGAGCGGCGGGATGCGCATAACCACCCTCCATTAGAGTAAACAGCGCGGACGGCCCTACGGGGACTCGTCTTCGGACTCTTCAAAACGCAATTTCCACGCCGGAGCTCTGATCTCCGCACTTCACGGGTGATTGCGCCTCATCTTGAGGCGAATCTGGCACATCTGGCCGGAGTAAGTGACTTACTCGAGTCAGCTGCTGATTGAGCGACACTTGAGGATGTACTCCTTGAATGCGTGGGACTAAAGCTTCCATGGGCATGGTGCTCCGAATATAGAACGTTTGAGCTACCGCTTTTTGCACTACAGTCCAAAGATCACAGAGGGGCGTTTGCCTAGGAATAGATGGAAATCTCAGCAAAAAGCGACGTGAGTGACGGACGCTCCATTTCGGCTGTCAGGATTGGAAGGACGAATTTTCGAATTATTCGTTTTTTTACTTTAGAGATGGGCTTATCTAATCTCAAGATCGCATGTGATCATTGAAGATGTCCAGGAGGTGATAGAAATAAAACAGATAAAATGGGTAAAGTTATATTCCAAGCTATTTTAGGACGCGGTTTTGCATCGCCTTCTTTGTTGAGACTCGCTCCTGGACAGAGCCGAGTTCTCTGATTAGAATAAACCTTTAGAAGCTTTGATTTTTTACTTCTTCATGCACTTCACGGCTCACTGATTGATTAGCTCTCCTTCTAGAGAGTACTATGGGAGTTTGTTATGAGTTGAGTGGTTTGGCATTCAATTTTCTATATCCTACCTTAAAAACACGTATATTGAGTCACATCTTTGTGAAGCTCTACATCGAAAACACTTTACAGTATGCGAATTAAGAGAGACTAGAAACTCGAAATCTTTGCATGGAGTGGTCCTTCAAATGAAATTATCCGCACTTCACGTCGCACTGATTGATTAGATTTCATAGAGGGTAACCCAGTAAGTCTTCTCTTAAAGGGTAATTTATACGTCTGCCCAAGTAGAGTACACTAGAGTATAACGCCATCTTTTACGGAATCGTCCTTTGTGGTACTGTAGCACAAAGTGAAGTAGCTTACTTGAGTCAGCTGTTGGTTGAGCGATGATTGGAGCGGTTCATGGAGGGCGTAGGCGGCGATAGCCGCCGCCGTCTCCAGCAGAAGGAGCAAGGCGAGAAGCACGGCGAAGCTCACCGTGAGACAGTAGTTCTCGCGGATGGCTCCACAGCAGCCCATGAACCCCACGCAGGTGCAGAGGGCGCCCGCGGCCAGGAGCAGGAACGGAGTGGCCAGCCGTTCATCGCCGAGGATGTCCAGCAGGCCCGTATACTTGAGCTGGAGCACGGCGCCGGTGATGACCAGGCCCAGGCCGCTCACCTGAAGAAGCTCGATTGGTGCTGGTGTTGAAGAATTGGTTGGTCGGAGGGGATGGTTTTCCTCCACTCACTTCAAGGTGACCTATCCCCGGAAGGGTCATAATCTGAAGAACAGGATATCCGGAGCTTCTGTTCTGTTTTTAGAATCACACTTTCTTCAAAAGTGGGACATTAAGCTCCAGTTACTGTAGCCGGCTTATCGATTCCCCATCCCGTCTTTATCGAGATTCCTTGTCTTTATCCCCCGGGGCCTTTTCTCAATCCCAAATCCGGCTCTGTGCACTTTTTGGAAAGCAGAAGCCGCTGGCGGCTGTGCAAATGTAGCCACGAGGAGAACACGAGGTGGAATTCGGACCCTCGGATCCCCTCACCCTTCCCATCCCCTTTTAACCACCTACCCAGAGCACGAAGTTGGCCAGGAAGAGAAGGTACTTGACCAGGGTAATGCCCCCTTCGGCCATGGTCGCTGTTCGCGAGGTCTACCGAGTGGTCGAGTGGGGCGATTCCATGACACTAGCCGGGAGGAAGAAGAAGCTGGCAAAGGAGCCCTAAAAAGACAATAAAACAATGCCGAGGATCAATGAGAGCATCTCCTCGCCCGGGCGGCCGAGCGAGTGGGCGAGGCCGCGCCAGCGACGACGACATCCCCTATGGGGACATGATCGGCGAATCTCGACCGCGCCGAAGCAAGCTGCCCGCATATAATTAGCATTTCTGAGTGGAGCCCTTTTGGACAAACAAATTTCGTTATGCGAAAAGGCAATTCGACCGCCGTTTGTTGTCGCCGCCTTTGGACGCTCCAAGATGCGTTTGCCACAGTCCTTTGTACGGTATATATGGAGCCCCTTTTCTACTCAGGTTTTACATTAGGGTCCTACTATGATACATATACAGCAAATGAAGCAAATGTTTTGAATGAGGACCGGGGGAGGCTCGGTTAGGATGTTAGCTTGATTAGAAGGTCGCTTTCTTTTGGATTGGCTGCATCCTTCGTGGTCTTCGTGCATCCATGCCATAAAACTTGTCCATAAATGAAGCCTAGCTTTCCTTCCATGGATCAGGTCCTTATTATGGGCATAAAGAGATAATTCTGAGTGTATTAATTGTTGTAGTTAGGGGTGGTTCCGATGGAGAATTAAGCATCATAAGACGCAGTGCATAGAGGACGGTGAGTTGCATTGGGGGAATCTTCCGATAGAGGTCTTTCGATTGGTTCTTTCCCCAAGAAGTCTTTGTTCGTGAGGATTCTTTTGTGATTTATGACCCTTTCGTTGCCGTAATAGCGCAGAAGCAGTTAATATCCAGCGCATCCGAGGCGTCATATAGCGTGTTCTAAACGTGGAAACGAGCGAATTCTCTCAGAGAATGATGTACACCTGTAGAGATTCTTAAGTAGCTCGGACTAATATCTACGCCTGAACGCGGAAGAGATTCGCGACTCTGGAACACGGCCAAGTAGACAAGACTTAATTATGGCTGTTTGTCTCTTTCCCGCCGCCAAATTGTTTTCAGCATTTCGAGTGCGCTTCCGCTCCGCAAACACACCACTTCCTCGGCACAACTCTTGCGAAGGGCTCGTTCTCCACTGTCGCGCTCGATGACGTTTGACATCCGGAACCGTTTGCCAGGAAAGTGTCGGTCTGGGTCACCTGGAACTAGAGCTTTCAAACTCGATGTTTTAGCAAGATAATCTACTCTTAACCACCTACTTGCTAGTTTACTCTTCTGTCTCATTTTAAGTCATGAACGAGAAAATGGACAACTAGAAGAGGTTCGTAAAGAGTAATCCGGACTGCTGTATCGCACTGTTGGTAGACTACTATCGTCAAGATCCGAGACCGCGACGGAGGATAGAGGATAGAGACTGCAAGGATAGATGAGAAGGAGCACGACTTGAATGAAAGCCTTTGAAACATTCGCGAGTAAAGAAACCCAGCTGAACCGGAAACATGCTCATGGTGGCACTAGGAACTGAAAGGGAACAAGGATGGTAGGGGCTGATTTGAAGGACATAGAGGAGTGAACACATGACTGTAGTGAATTCGTCTGTCTTCCCAGAAATTGCTGTCAATGGAATGCCCAAAGAAACATTTCTGTAGTCGAGTGGGAAAGCCGCAGAACTCTGCTCCTCCGGCCCGAGTTCGAGTCCACCTGCGAGCTCATTTTTTCTCAAGCTTTCTGGAAGTGAGAACATTCATCCTCGCATATTGGCGTTCTTCGTCACGTCCGATTCCCAATTCATTTGCGAGGCGAATTCATAGAATACGGTAGCCGTCTTCGTGACAGCTGAAGTCGCAAAGACGGAGATCGAGGTCTCATCGCGACAAGCATGAACTGGCGGAGCTGCGATACGTCTCACCGTCTTCCAGTGTCTCCGTCCGTGGACCTCCTTCTGTACGCGCCTCCTCTATCTTCGGCTTCTTCACGTGCTTCTGCTTTCAGGCGAGATGTCGGCGGGAAACCGTGTCCCCGAAAACTTCCAGGTGCTCGCGCCCACCGTGAAGATCCCGCTCAGCGATACCTTCAATTTGCCGCTCTCCCAGCAAGGTCAGTTTATTACTTCCGAGCACTTCCGTTTCTCTTACTGCTCCTCCCTTCCTGCCATAATCTTGGAATCCCAAAGTTGAATCGTTCAATTTCTGCTCATACTCTCTTTTTTCGCCGAAGCCGGAGGCATAGAAGCTGGGCCCTATCCCAAGGTGTTTATGTCATGCATTTCTTCTCCCTTCTCCTGTATTCTTTGATTGAGCAGAAATCTAGGCGTAGCAAATCACGAAAATTCTGATGAAAAACACGATCGGTTTTGCAAACTAATTGTTGAAACCGCCCTGAAGACTTTGTTGCCGTTGTTCTTCCATTGATCTGTGACCATAAAGAAAGCCAAAATGGGAAGAAAAGAATAGGGCTATGAAGGGGATCAGGCCCCGGGAATTCCGTCTACAATCTGTCAGTTTTCCTTCTTCTCTTAACATTTTTTCTTTCAGGAAAAATCTGCGGCTTCTTCGAGGCCCAGTTCTACCGCTGTATGGAGGCCTACGGAGCGAAGCTCGGCCGCAAGTACTGTGACCTGGAGCACCGCGACTTCCAAGAGTGCATCACGCAAGACAAGCAGAAGAAGCGCTTCAATGCGATCCGCATGGAGCGACGAAAGCAGTGGCTCCAGGGAAACCGAGATACGCCGTTCGAGAAGGACCTTGTTCAGCCTGGCCATTTCAAGCCCGACTACTTCTCGAACAATCGCATCCACTAGGTTCAGCGTAGTAATCTTTCTTGTAGATTGTTCAAAGTAAATAAGAACCGATTTATTGCCTCTTCATTGGTTTTGTGGAATCGTTGCACGTCGATGTTGACATACCCTGCTTTTGATATATTCCCTGCTTGTGCACTTTGGTGCTGAGAACCATTGCGAAATAGATCCATTGCGTATAGATCTATAAATCCATTGCGAAATCGAGCAATTTGTGGTTGTGCCTGCGGCTTTCGGTAAAAACTGCCGTTTGTTAGGAATGTAGACGGCTTGATGATCTTCAAATCTTAGCTTTCAAACGTTTTGAAGGCCCATTAATCCCCCAAAGCGCAAAGATCAAGAGCGTAAATCCGCAAATCGACTAAATTGATCACAGCTTGGGGGGGAGGATAAGCGGATTTCCTTTCGTTTACGCGTTTCCTATGCCTTTTCTTTCCTACTTCACCCCATTACTGGGTTCTTTCTTTCAGGAATGATGACAGTGGAGCACAGTGACCAACGGATAGCGGAGCAGATCCGACGGAAGGAACGCCTCGGGGCAATGTACGACATCGAGTGGTGCCGTCGGAGAACGCACCCGAACGCGAACTTGCCTTCACTACTGGTCAATCGCGAGCTCGGGATAAGGAAGCCAGGTGAGGGAGACGGTGGAAGGGAAGAAGCATCCGATTCTTTTCAGGGACCGAGTTCCTCCGTGCTCGGGAGTTCTACCACTGTTTGACGCCCAAGTTCGCCCTGAACAGGGTGGAGAAGCCGAACGTCATCGTGCGTCGGTTCACCCCCGACGGGAAGAAGCTCATCTGCTTCTCGGGTCCCTCGGTGGTCATCTACGACTACTTGGGCGTCCAAAACGCGCAGCACCGCAACGCGAACGAAGCCTTTTCCGTGAGTGAAGAGCCTTCCTGACTCCAATTAACTGCTCACTTCAGTCCGTCTTCAAGGAGCGCTTCACCACTACCGTACTCTCGAACGACGAGACGGCCGCCGCCACCATCGCCCGGGACTACTGCTTCATCACGCACGACTCCAAGCATCTGGTCGTGCTGAAGTCGCGCCTCTTCGACGACGGATGCAACCTGCCTTTCGCCACGATCTACCCCAACAACGAGGCTCTGGCCCTGATGTCCAGTCCCGTCGACTACACCTTCGTCTCCATAAACCTAGAGGTCCGTTACCCAGTTGAATTGACAGTCTGAACAGAAGCTTCTTCTACAGAACGGGAGCATCTGCAGCGAAGTCAAATTGCGCTGCGAACGGTCCATCAACGTGCACTCGATCCATCTAGTGGACCGGAACCTGGCGCTCCTCTCCGTGCACCAACAGCTCATCTACATGTACCGGATCGACGAGGCTACCGGGCTCATCAGGGACGTCATGCAGATCGGCCGCTACATGTACCAGAACGACCGGCTGCACATCGACAATTACGACCGCATGCACACCTCCACCCGCTCGGAGCGCTTCTTCACAGGTGGGATTTGCGTCTTTCCTAGCTCACTTGGTTAGCTTTGTTTTACAGGCTTCAAACAGCGCTTCCTCACTTACCTCTACGAGAAGATGACGGCCGCCGGCGACCGGAGACACTTCCTCAGGAACAGGCACTTCTACGACAACCTAAAAATGGCCAAGATGCAGATGCTTGGTTCCCAGCTTATCCTCATCCGGATGGTGCCCCACAGTGAGTGGGTCCTGTCGTCGGCTTGGCTATGTCCTCCTTCTAGGCTCCTTGAACCCACGACCGCTTGAGCACGGCGTTCCGCTCATCCACTTCTTCGTGATCCTGGAGTGGCAGGAGGGTGTTATCCACGGAGTGTATGGTAAATCGTCCGAGACGCTCTTCGACCTCTTCGAGAAGTACAACGAACTCTTCAAGAACGGCGACTCTGCCAGCAACTACTTCCCCACGTCCATGGAGTACTGTTATCCAGTTCGGATGGCCCACGAACGCACCAAGGCCTCCCTCATCTCCTCGAAGAACGGTTAGTTCGATGGGGTGATCGAGCGTTTCTCTCCTTGCTCCTGGCTTTCTCTCTATGACATCGCAAACTTCTCCTTCTTCGTTTCAGGTTCGATGGCGGACGCCCGGAAAAGGATTCTCTACACCCTGCCTGCCACTCTACCCGTCTACCCGTCGGTGACGCCCTACTTCGACCCTACGCTGTTCAGCTTCGACGAGAAGTTCCCTGGAGTCATTGAACGCGCCAAAGTGATGGACTCGCCGCTAAAGTAGGTCGCCGGGAGGTCGTCGGGACGCGTAAACAGAGTCAGCTGTCCCGAGGCTCTTCCTCGACAGGCTGTGTAACGGCGCCACTCGTTCAGGTTCTTCAGCCGCAAGACGGAACGTCTCGTCTTCGAGCTGAATCTGGAGCCGTTCAAGAACGGAAACGTCATCACCCTGTTCCATCCGACCGACCCCTTCGTCATATCGTTCGAGAAGAACCTGAGCGACGGCTTGCTGATATTCCACATGCCCCAGCCCGCCCTCCTCTGAACCCAAGCCTCTTTTGTGCCCCCCCCCCCTTTGCTATGCAGTCCGCCAAGCTGGTCGAGCTCCACGTCGCCCTCATCGGGATGACCTCCGTGGGAAAATCGGGTTTGTGTCTCTCCTTTCTTTCTTAAACACTCCTTCTCCAAGTTGTCCATGTTCCGCTGTGTCCATAGCTTGGTTGGAGAGACTACTAGATGTGATATGGGATCAAACGGGAGGAAAATTGTTGTTGTCGCCACTTCCAAATCCAATAAACTCGTATATCAGCTCTCATGGATAGCGGAGCCGTTTCTTAACATTTCACTTTCAGCTCTGGCGGTCAAGTACATAACGCGGCGATTCATCGGAGAGTACCATGCAGAGCTAGGTTTGTTCTTGGCCCACCCAGGGAGCCTCTTAAACGCGCGTTTTTCAGAAGACACTTACTGTCGCCAGGACACGATCTTGAACCACCCGGTCATGGTGTGGCTGATGGACACGGTGGACGGCTCGGGCCGGGACGCGATGCGCTACTTGGCCTGGGCGGACGTGTACGTCGTCGTCTACGACGTCACCAGCCAGCTCTCGCTACAGTATGCCGAGCGGCTTCTCCAGCAGATCGCGCAGCACGAGCACTCCCTCTGCATGCGGAGTCACAAGACGCTCCTTGTGGGCAACAAGTGCGACCTGGAGCGGTACAGGTAAGAAGGGAAGACAAGTCTCCTTAGCCATGACCCGACCTTCTTCAGGCAAGTGCGGGAGAGCGACGGAGAACGCCTCGCGAAGCGCTTTGGAGCGCTCTTCGCCGAGGCGAGCGCCGTCGAGGACTACCAGCGGGTGGCCGCGGTCATCCACCGGCCCTTGAGCCAGATCATCACGGAGCGCACCACGCGGCGCTCTCCTTCGCCCCGCCTCTACAACAGCGACTCCGAGGTGCAGACACGTGAGTGGCCATCTCCTTCCTAGAGTACAGTGGATTCCAGGCAACAAGGGCTTCTCCGTCACACTCAAGAATGTTGGCCGCTCGGGGACGCTCCGACGGTCGAAGTCGCCGAAGTCGCTGGAGCCTCCGCACAAGTTCTCCATCGGAACCAAGAGCAAGGCCGGCAGCAAACTCCTCAAGCTCTTCCACAACTGACTACGGAGCCTTCGCAATATTGTTCTTCTTGTTTGTGAAGTGTATCATATACCTCATGGAAGCAGATTCTGAGCCTTCTTCTGGGTCTTTCCGGACTTTGGATGGGCCATCTTCCTCCCCAACCGGCAGATGCTAATGACGGGTTGATCTACTTTATTCCACCTCACTATCCTGTATACAAGAAGCTGCTAGAACGTACAACAACTGAGGAGGAAGCCTAGGCGACCAAGGCCACTAGCGTGCACCACATCTCCTTGGTCCCGTGGCTGCAGTAGGCGTCGCCGGAACTATGGAAGGTCGGCGGCTCCGCGGCCTTCTGGCACGCGGCGAAGAACTTCTCGCTGCCGAAGCGCTCCAGCATGGCCGACTGGAGGGAGAGCTCAGCCTCCTGGCCCGAGGCGGCTCCTTGGATCGCGGTCTCCATGAGCGGCTTCCAGTCGCGCTGGGTGCACGGCGCCTCCTGGGACGTCCTGACGTGAGGCTGGAGGAAGCTGACCTCCCTCTTGGAGCGGCAACCACTGCGGCATCCACCACCACAGCCTCCTCCGCAGCCCCCGCCGCAGGGGTTTCCGAAGAAGAGGGCGGAGGAGAGGAGCAGGAGGGAGGCGAAGACAGTTAACCGGAGCAGAACCATGGGGGAAGATGGACCTTCTGCCCGGACTCTCCCTTTTATAGGAGCTCTGGGTAATTGCCGCACGCGGTCCTGTCGCCGCAACAAAAGAGTTTCCGGCGCGTCCGCCTCTTAGAAGGAGGCAAGTCATTGAAACTCTGAGAATTGCGGACGATTAGGAATTGTGGTGCCGATTAAGGATCAGGCTCGACCAGGAAGTGGGTCAGTTACCTGAGGGCGATCGAAAGTCTTGGAATGCAGGGCTCCTTGTGGGTTCATGCCCACCCCTAGGCAGAAGAAGAAACGCTTTATGCTCAGAATAAATACTGCGGGCAACCGGAAGGACTCGAGGCTATGTACACTGGGTCACTGGAGCAGCCGGGCCACCGTCTTGAACTTCCGCTCGAGCACCTCCACCCGCGACTCGAGCTTCATGTAGTCCCGCTTGATGTCCCGGTTGTCCTTCCGGAGCTGCGCGTTCTGCGCCTTCAGCTGCTCCATCTCCCAGTGCAGGTCGTCCTTCGCCTGGGTGGCCACTCTCTCCAGCTTGGAGACGGTCGACTCGATCATGAAGCTGTCGATGCGCTGGATCCGCTGCTGCGCCTTCAGGTTCAGCACCTCGCCCATGCGCTCCTCGATCAGGCCCTCCACGAACACCTTGTAGTGCACCTGCGCCCTCCGCGACAGCTCCGCCACGTGCTCCCACCGGATCGGGATCTAGAGAAGGGTCACCGTTTGTGGGTCTCGCCACGAATCACTCACGTCGAGCTCGTCCTTATCTCGGATCGCCTCCTTCACCTTCTCCAGCACCTCGAACGCCTTGTCCAGCACCTTTCCGTACGGGAAGCAGCACACGCCTAGGAGAGTCGTGGTGAGACACGGCCGACTGGGAAAAGTCACCTTCGTCCATGGCGACGCGCATGACGTCCACCGGGTTGATGACATGTACTTGGAGGTTCGTGAGCACCTGGATGGGTCCCGCCAGGTGCTGCTCCCGGTGGACCTTCCTCTGGCACTCGGTGAGGAGCCGGTCGGCCTGCGCGGTCAGGTTGTAGTAGCCCGTGTTGAGCATCTGGCCACAGAGCTCGTCCCAGAGGGGAGTCACCTGCCGGAGCCGGCCCAGCTCCTCGTAGCTCATGAACTTGAGCACCTTCTGGAGCACGATGATGGGCATATGGTTGGGTGTGCGGAGCTGAGTAGAAGCCGGACTGATCAAGTGGAGCTTGAGGGCCTCGGAGAAGCCACTGGAGTGCGAGTCGTCGTTGATGCTCAGGTCGGACTCCTGAAGGTGGGGATTAGGAGAGGGCGCAGGCCCAAGGACCTACGACGTCGTTGGACAGCTGCGACTTGATTCCCGTGCCGAAGCCACTTGAGCGACTCGTCTTGGCGCCGTCGCCGCTCTCCGCGCTGGACTCGCGGTTGCGGATGGAGGCGAGTCGGGCGGCGATGCTGGCGGAGGTGATGGAGGCCGAGCTCTCGGCGGGAGAAGGACGCTCCGGGGCACGGGGGAAGTCCGGGGAGGGGAGATAGGACTCTCTCGGAGTGGTCTCGGGGGGTCTCTGCTCGACTATGGTGCTCGTGGAGGAGTTGTCCTCGCAGGAGAGTGTCCGCCCGGTGGAGCCGTTGCTCATGGCTGGAGCTCTGACCTGGAAAAGGTTCTTGTTAAGCTGCCCACACAGATGCGGCTGACCCCGTTGCTCCTTGGAGCCTGTGGAGACTCTGCTGTATCATGACCGTTCTCCTTGGACACTTCCACTTTCTTCTCTCCTTCTTGGGACGACTCAGACGTCGGTTCCGTTCCGTTCATCTCCACAGTCGGGACTTCTGAGCTGTTGTGAGGAATTTGAGCAGGAATTTCCTCCTTCTTCTGCTCCACTTCTAGGGTCGTTTCTACCGAGGAATCTTGGCTAACCTCTGGCTCCTTCAGCTCCTCCTTCTCTCCGTTCTCGTTTCCATTTTCACTCTGCTCCAGCCTCTCTTCCTTCGCCGGATCTTTCTCTCCTTCTTTCTCTTCGTTCGTGGTAGGACCATCCGGTTCCAAAGGGGCCGTATTGTATTCCCCATCGGGAGCTGGGCTTGAACCCAACCTCACGACGTAGGACACGTTCTGGATCTCCTCACGGACCTCCTGCACCAGGTCGGGCGTGTTCTCCTTGGGCGTACTCCGGTCCACAATCTTCTTCTTCACGATCTTCGTACCGTTCTTGACGATCGTCTTCGTCGACACTAGCGGCTTCTTCACCGCCTTAGGATCCGCCTCCTCTTTCGGAGTCGTGGAGGTCGGCGAGGGGGGCTTGGTCACTTTCCTGACCAGTTTGACCGGCTTCTTCAGAGCAGAAGGGCTCTCTTCCGAAGTCTTCGCGAACATGGAGGCCATCTTCCTGACCGAGGAGACGGTCTTCTTCTCTGGTTCTTCGCTGGGTTCAGGCTTCATCGCGGCGATGAGGACTGTCGAGCGGTGGGTAGGCTCTTCACAGGGCTCCGACTCTGGGGAGAGAAGGTGGAAGTGCGTGGATTCGGAGTCGGAACGCGCCTCGACACAGAGAAGCAGCCAGTGGGGACCCGAGGTCGAGTTGAGGAGGTCTCGGATAGGGGACTTCCAGTCGGGGCCGTGCTCGAGCTGGATCCGGATGACTTCTGCGGGAGAGGACGCCTTGGTGACCACGGTGCCTTCCTGAAACAGGAGGTGTTGTACTCGGCCCAACATGCCCTGGCCTACCTCGAACTGGCACACGATCTCCTTGCCGAAGTCCGCGGAGCTGGTGGAGGGGGAGACGAGGGAGAGGTCGGGGCCGAGGAACGCGGCGGAGTGCTCGGCGCTTCGGAAGGGGCGTTCGTGGAGATTCGGACAGGGGACGAACTCACATTCGACCACGCGGAACTTCTCGCAGAGGGACTGCAGCAGCTCTGAAGGGGCACGGTGAGGGGAGTCCGGGTGCCTGGCGCTGTTAGGCAACGCAGAAAGAGTCGGGATAAGTCGGACTAATGTTACAATGCGGCTACGGGTGAGTTCCGCGTTGAACGTTCACAAAAACAAGTTACGTCTAAGTCCAAGCGGGGCTACCGGCATGCTTTGTTTACAGAGGGTCACGGGCACTCGTTGAAGAAGTCTTATTTATAGATTTTGCGCGTATTTTGACAAACATGAAAACCGGATGTCGGCTTGTTTGATGTTTATGTGATTAAGTTTAATAATGGCGATGGCGTGAATTGGTCTAGAAGATGTGAAAGTCTTGAAGAAGAGGGCAACAAGAACGACCTTACAACTTCTCTGTTTTGGTAGTTTCAAGGTCAGAGATCAAACTAGGTAACTTGTAAACTTTGGAATGACTTTATTAGGCCTTCCCTGGTTCCTTCGCCGTTCCGGCAAAAAGATGGCCTAGGATATAGGAAAGCAAAAGTAGGGCGTTCCATATATCCTGACCCAATAGATAACACAGTAGGTCAACTTGTGATTCAGAAGAGCTCAAACAACAGAGTTCCCAAACCTCCGCGGAATCTGGCTCACGGCCAAAGACCCTTCAGAATTTCAAAGTTGACCTTCACCGAGTTGTTTACGGTCCGGGCACCCCGAGGGAGTGAGTCACCCCTCTCCCTCGGGTGCTCTTGCATGGTCAGCGGACGGGTTCGGAGCCACAAACAAGCCACACTCGTGCACTTTCGAAGGTCGGTCGCGCAGAATCGAAAAAACCGCAGCTGACGACTCCACTCAGGCGACAAAAACGGACCCGAGGCGCTCAAGGCTCAAACGGACACGCGCGGTCGACAATTACCAGGCAGGAGCTGAGGAAGGTCCGGGTGCTGGTCGGCTGCGGGTGAATTTAGCATAGCTTTACACTAAGGCCCGCACACTCGCAGGCACACACCGGCTCTGGAGGAGAGCGTGGAGGCCGCGGAGACACTCGAGGGGGCCGGGCGGCCCTCCCCGAGTCGTACAGTGCGACAGGATTACACAGCGCCACCAGGGCGTCCCGACCGTCTCTGACCGCCAGGGGGTGAGGACCACGAGGGTAGTG
Source organism: Steinernema khuongi (assembly GCA_016648015.1). Taxonomy (NCBI): domain Eukaryota; kingdom Metazoa; phylum Nematoda; class Chromadorea; order Rhabditida; family Steinernematidae; genus Steinernema; species Steinernema khuongi. The sequence continues at coordinate 131,895 of JADLIF010001878.1, read as the reverse complement.
TCCATTTTTTCTCCCTTGCTTGGATTGGCTTTTTGTAAGTTTTGGAACGTGGAAAAGGGGCAAAAAATGGTCCATAAAACCATTTAGGTTCTCCATGAGATTTAGGGTTTAACACGGTTGTTTACTTCGTTGTTAGTTCTCCTAGATTGGCCTAGATTTGGACTGCGAGACTTACAACTTAGACTTGTTAGAGAAGACGGGAGAAAGTAGCAAAAGGGCCCCAGCACCCTGGGGTAATCTGTGATTTAAACGATTTAAACCAGTGAAAATGTTGCAATCCGTGCAATGTGGAAAAAAGGCGGCGATTAAACCTAACACCGTTCTCTGACGCACACACGAGCCCTTCCCCCCGTATATCCCACATAAAGTGCTCACTTCCCCATAACAATCGCCAACGTGGAAGTAGAATAACGTCCTTTATCCACTCACTCTCTCTTTTTTGCTCCTTTTTCTTCGCTTAGGTAACAAGACTTACAACTGCAAGCGAATGAAAGAGGAAGAAAAAAGAGAAATGGCCGACAAACCCGTTCGACCCTTCAGATCTAACATCTCTGCGGACCGCAACTCCTTCCCCTGGGACCTTCTTCTCGGTTTGTGTCAGCGGCGCGTCGAGCAGGAGACACGTTTGACGGACGACCCTGACGGACGACAGACGTTCGTTTTTTGTCCTCGACATGCACTTTGCGAGCGAAAGTTCATGAGGCTAGGTGTGCCCTCGCAGGACTGAATCCAAGCCCAAGAGGCTGAAGCTCAAGAGCTTGTGATTTAATGAGCTACAAGTATCTATTGCATCTCAAGGTGTTCTTGTGTTCAAGAAGACTTGTAGGTAACGACTCTGACGAAGCTTTATCCTCATCAGAGGCTAGCTCATCTCCTCCATCGTTCCATGCTTTTAGCTCAAACAGCCGTTTAAGATCTTATATTTAAGATAATCTCCTCAGCTCCTAACCCTGTTTCTGCAGACGTAAGTGGATGCTGCTAGAAGATTCACATGAAATTTACACGATTATGTGCTCAAAGCTAACAAGACAACTGGAAATATTACTATGAAATATTTCACTCATCGTTTTACTTTTGTGGTTATGTTACCCGAAAGTTGGAAACGGATATACGGTCACTTGAATTATTTCTCACTCCGTTGAAACGTTTCTTTCGTTGTTTCCACTTTCGCTTTTACATCAAGCGTTCTCTTCCAAGGGCCATAGAAAGATTTCTCAATTCATTTTGCATTTGATGTTATTCCCTTCTGAGATAGCCTGCAAAGATTTAGTGTGGGGTTCATACAATAATGACATGCCACTCCGAGAAGTTGTTAATGTCCCTTTTCCTCCTTTGGCCGGAACCCAGGTGCATCCGGAGAATAGCCATCTGTCGGTGACTCAAAGAAGACACACAGGATGAAGGAGCCCTAGCGTCTACAGCACAGTTAGTTCGATGACAAATGGATATCGGTCGATGAAAAGAGAGTACACAGACCGACGGAAGCGGGCGTATTTTGCTGAAACCAAAGAGACAAAAAACAACGCGTCAGTGCTGGAAGCTCTGCCCAAGGAGTATTGTTTCTTCGACTCATCAAGCATGCCCGTGGACGTCAACGAAGACTCGGTAAGAGCTTTTCGGTAAACAGCGATGTCGCTCGTATCCTGTGGCTTTCGCTTGTTGTCCAATTAGTCATAAGCTATCGGCATCGCAAAGAACGCCCATGTAGCAAGACTTGGTCGTGTCGGCTAGAAGATACGATAGTCCAAAGATTAGCATGTTCGTTGCCAGCGAGGAAAAGTGGGTGGAGAGCTGAAAGGGGGAATTGCATATACGAGGATGACTCTAGGGATACTTCAACGCTAGATATGTATATATTTGGGATTCATGCGCGCTTGGCTGTCCCATGGCTTGTTCTTCCTAGTAATCTTTCGGATGGGAGGTAGGGTGTTCGCCTTGTCTTGGTCCTTGCAGCTGAGGGACGCAGGATTTCGAAGGTTGAAAAAGGGCTCAGGCTTATTTAGGAATAACTGGCTGCCGAATTTTCTGAAGTTTAAGGTCTAAAGGCTAACGACGTAATATGAATTACGAGGGAGTCGGCTCATGCCGCTCGACTTTTTGTCGCCTGCTTTCCGAGGGTTCGAGAAGCTTCGTTGGACACAATCTGTCTTTCCACTCGCATCCTCTTATACTTCGAGTAAATCAATCACTATTACGAGGGCTTCATGCATACAAGGAAAACCTTCGCATTATCCACCGCAAGACTTTGCATCACTCCACTCCACCTTCCACTTGATGTACAGGAGTCCTAAACAAATCAAAGAACGGACAAACCCACAGGCAATAGTTCCCAATTTCGCCCATCTGTGGCATCTGTTTGCACCGCATGTGCTTCGATCTCTCGGTGACGCTTTGCAACACCATCCACCGCATCTTCCCACGCGGGATGCCAACAATGCGCCGCGCGGCGTGCGTAGTCTCACCCCGCGCGGCGTGGCAGAGCCGACGGCGACGTGGGTGGTCGCCAACAACTCGACCACCCTTCCGGACTCGTATGCGCATCGCTGAGAGGCTTCCATGATTGTCGGGGGGTCGTCCTCGGGCCCGAGTCGCCAGCTTTTCGGCCTTCTCCTGCTCGTCGCCGTCAACGTGCTATGGGTGGCCTCGGCCGAACTCACCAGGGTGCCTTCCTTCCTCTGCTCCTTCCAATGACGACCTGCTTCAGGTGATCTTCGTCGATGACAGCTTCCGCCGGCCGTTCTTCGTCACCTACGTCAAGAACTGCCTCCTCATCGTCTACTTCCTCCGCTTCTGGATCTGCGGACCTTCGCAGACGGTCGTCGGCGAGGCGCCCGTCGACGTAAGTTCTCCCGAAGCCACGCGTCCCTAACTTTGTTGTTTCAGACGAAGTACACGCTCCTGCAGGACTCCGAGGATGAGTACGAGCCCGAGGAACTCGTAAGGCACCGCGCATGGCTTCATCTCCTTATCAATTCTTTAGACGACGTCCGAGTTCGAGCCCGTATCCGTGGCCAGCGACTCCGAGGCGCTGTCGGAGCACGCCCCATCTCCCTCGAAGCAGAAGCGCCCGCGGAGGGTCCGCTTCTCCCTGATGAGGGAAGTACGGAGGCTGCCCTCGGCCATCGCGGACGAAGCAAGGAAAGCGCGACTCCCCTATCGCCCTCCCTCGGTGGAGTGCTCCTGGCAACTCTCGCCCATAACCAAGTGCACCATCGCCCTTGCACCGCTGGTGAGTATTGATTTCCAAGGATCTCCAAGAATGCAGGAGCCCGAGACTTACCTCCGTCTACCCTCCCACCAACCTCCTCTTTGCAGTGGGTCGTCTGCTCGGTCACCTACCAAACGGCGCTGATGTTCAGCACGGTCTCCGCCGTGAACCTCCTCGGCTCCTCCTCGTCCCTTCTGGTCCTCGTGCTTGCCGCCTTCTTTGGCCGCCGACCCTCGGACCGCTTCACTTGCCGAAAGCTTCTGCTCGTACTGCTCAACCTTTCCGGCGTCGCCCTCGTCTCCGGTTTCTCTGGCTCCGGCACCGGCGCCGCGCTCGCTCTCGGTTCGGCACTCGGCTACGCCGTCTACTTAACCAGTTTCCAAGCTGTTTGCGACAAGTTCGGAGCTGTTGACATGAATCTCCTCTTCGGTGGGTTGAACATTCGGGAATTCTATTCCATAACAAAATACGATTTCAAACATAGAAAGGACTCTCGTTAAGCGCGTGTGGAATCGAAGTCTTCTCATACGCACTGGGATTATCTCATAAATGAAATATTTCACTCATCGTTTCCCTTTTGCGGTTATGCTGCCCAAAAATTGGAAATTGATACGATCCTTTGAAATATTTCCCATGCTGTTGAAACGTTTCTTTCGTTGTTTTTATATTTGCTTTAATATCAAGTGATGTTTTCTAAAACATCCTTTTTAATCACGAGACTCTTGGAAATATCTGAACAATCCTTGCATACTCACTTGAAGTCCTGTCTTTTCTGTGCTGCCCATTAGGATTTGAGCACGTTCATTAAGGGCTATGGCCCACCCTTTAAGGTTGAAAACAATAAAGCCAACTTCACGTTTTGGAATCCGTTCTTAGACCGAGTTGACTTCTTTGACTACAGACCTTTTCTAGAAAACTGAGAAGAAAGAAGGTTTTGCAAATTTGCTATGTTTTGCATGTTGGCCATCCCACCCCAGACGCGTACCTTGAGCTCTGCGTTTAAAGAACATCGCCGCAGATCGGTGCAGTTTCCCGACCCAGAGCGTAAAGTCAAATCCCGTTTCGCGAACCTTCCCCGGTTAGTGCGGACCGTTCCCCATGCGTTTCATTAGTCCGACTGCAAACTCCGACTCTTTGCGATTCCTATCGCGCGATTAGGAATGTCGCCGTTCCGTCGCTTTACCGACGCGCCCCTCGTTGCTTTTTTCCTTAAGCGCGTCGCATAGGTAACGGCGTCGCAAACTATTCCAAGGTCGCAGCGCCGAAAGGCGAACGTTTCTTCCTTCGCCGACGCACCCAACAGACACAAACAGAATTCAGCACTTTTGCTAAGAAGATAAGGAGGGCACCCAGCTGCTTCTGAGGAGAGAGGAGGAGGAAAATCGAAGAAGAGGAACAGGAGCAAAAACGAATTGAAATAACAACCCTAAAATCTAATAAAGACGCTCAGAGTGAAAAATAACGCAAAATGAATAAAAAATATGCGATGAAATGAAGCCGACTTGAAGTTGTAATATCAATCTGATAGACTCCAGTCTCAACCAAGATTTGAGCTCAGATCAAGTCTCTATGTCTCTATGTCCCAGCTTTATCTCAAAATATCGCGCCATCCATTGTCTTTCAAGAGGTAACTTCCAAAAGGTTTTAAATCGTCACTTCCGCTCCTGCACCACTTCCCCTTTAAGCCTCATTGGAGCTCCCTTAGCAGACCAGGAACAGAAACACTATCAGCGCTGTCTATCTCCTCCCAAAACCGGCCCATGTTTAAGACGCTGCTCCAAGGGGAGCACTGTTTACAAGGCTCTCGGAGGAGTGAAAGCTGTGCGCTGAAACGCGGTGACGTCATGACCTTGACCCGGTTCCGAGCCGCTTTCTCCTTTGTATACTCTCCTTTTCGCGAGGCTCGCGACAATACAGAAGCCTGCCGAGAGGGAGCGCACCTTTTTTGGAGCGCCGCGGACGATTATGACAATTGCGACGGCGAAGGCGCGCTAAAGTGCGCGCTGACAGTGTGTTGACAACGCGAATCACCTTGGGCGCCGAAATAAACATCTGTCCGTTCGGACGCCGGAACATGTAGAGTTGAGAATCTGAGAAACACATCCAGAATTGCATAAGGGTAGAGGGGAAGGAAGGGGTGCGGAGATGAGACTGTCCAACGGGGCTGGAGAAAGTTCTTCAGTTAGATCTGATCCACCAGGGGGATCCATTGGTAGAAGAAGGAAACTGAGAAAGAAGCCCTTTACTCTATGCCCCTTCTATGCACCAAACCCAGCTAACCAACTCCCAACCTTTTAACCAAACTCCTTTCCAGGCGTCATCGGACTCGTGTGCGTCCTCCTCGGGACTCCGCTCCTCTACGTGCTCCACGTCTCTGGCGTGGAGCGCGTCACGCCCTGGCCCTCCTCGGACGAGTGGGCCGTGCTCCTAGCCTCGTCCATCTTCGGCACCGTCCTCAGCGACTACTTGTGCCTCTACGCGACGGCGCTCACCGGCTCCCTCACCGCCTCGCTCTCCTTCACCCTGAGCATCCCGTTCTCCATGCTCGCCGACGTCCTCTTCCGCCGAAGGCCACCCACTTCGCTGCAGATGGTAGCCGCGGTGCCTATCATGGTCTCCTTCGTGGGGGCCGCCCTGGCCAGCCGTTCTTCGGAGAAGCCGAAGAAGGCTGGCGGAGACGTGGAGATGCGCGAGAGGGACTCATTCGAGCGGGAGAACCTCATGCATGCCGTCTACGAGAACGACGTGGACGAGGAGGAGGACGTCCTCTTCGAAGCCAAGAACGAATTCGTGTGACTTGTATTTACCTTCTTGATCCTCTGTCACGGGTTTCCCCTCCCCACTCGAGCCCTCGTTGTGATGCTCCGTCGGTGTCAGCCGCACTTCCTGCCTAGTCACTAGATTCTTCTCCTTCAGCGGTGGCAACACTGGAAGCGCTTGGTTCTCGTGGACTGTTCCCTGTACAGTACCCTTTCCCTTTCGTCCCCTCATGTGGTTTGTGACATTTCAAAGAGTCCGGCTCGGAAAAAAAGATAATTGTCTCTCAAAGGCGCGTGGCCTCCACATTCGATTAAGGGACGGTTTACCGAGGATGAGGCTTGGTAGATTCGCGAGCGCGACCGGTTTTTGGTCTCTGTTTTATATCCATCGGAAATTTAAATTAAGCACAGAACATAGAGAAGAAGGATAAATAAACCGTTCGGAGGTGGACTGTGAAGCAGGAGGGCGTGTGCCCGATGGCCTTGAGGCCCCGGCCAACCTGATATGTCTCTTGCAGCTTCCGATTTACGCTCGGTCCGAGTTTCTAGGTCTTCTCAGAGTGGAAAGTGACCGAATAAGAAGGAACGATGTCCACTTTCGCTGGTTGGATTGCACCACGGTTGCGAGTTCTCTAGGATGATCTCTAAGCTGAGCTAGCAAGCTGGAGGACAGTGGTACCATCTTTAGATTCCTCCATCTGTGATGAGAGCTGGTAGAGGTCAGCAAAGGTCCTGCTTGTGCTTTCTACAGTGCTTCTTCTACACTCTGATTGCAAGAAGATCCCAGCCCTTAAGGGGATTCCGATAGAAACGGTTTCCATCATTGGCCGAAGTGTCAAGAACTGTTAGAGTCATGCCATTCCTTAAAACATGGTCGTTCTGTGCAGAACGACAACGCTCTCCGTCAGTCATTGATCATCTTCCCAAGATCGTCTCCGCAAGGTTCACCGGAACGACGCACAAAGAGGGAACCTCTCCCCTCAACCCTCCACGGCCACCTCCACGAGCCGACGGTTCCCGAGGATGCGTCCTCGAGGCCTTCGCGGATTCGCCTCGCGGCAGCGCCGACCTCGACCCGATTTCGGCTCCGTCGGAAAGTGAAACCCTCCGCGGGCTTCAACCGGTTTTTTCCCGCCAACGGAAAGGGGAAGCGAAGGCGGGAGTTCGGGGGGTCTCCGCCCCGGCGACCTTGTTCCCGACGGCACCGCGGCCACCGTTGCCGAATACTGCGCGCGGCGACAGGCGGCAACCGCCGACTTTTGTTTTTTGAACGTCTCCGCGCCTCCGGGAAGCCTCTAAGCCTCATCCGTTGCAGCCTCTCCGCCCGGGACCGTCCCTACCGCCTCCAACGCCGCCGCTTCGGTAATTGGGTCATTCGAGCGTGAGCAGCGTCATCTGCGTCGTCTTCTCTCCGCGCTTCCCCTCAGGGTCCGGTAGTCCGCGAGCGAACCACTTTCCCTCTCGCCCGATGGATTCCCTCGGGCACACGCCCTCCTGCTTCACAGCCACCGCGCTCCCCGTCGAGTCCGTCACCAACCTGATGGCCTCGAGGCCCTTGGCCCCGGCCAATCTGAGCACGAAGCTCGTGGTGGACACGAGCCAGCAGCGCTCCGCCTTCCGGCCCATCCTCTCCGCCGCCACAGTGACCCCGGCCGTGAGCACCACCACCACCTACGACAGCTTCATCACAATGACGCTGACCATGCTGCTTCAGAACGAGGACCCCAAGACGGACGACTCCGGTGAGTGCTGAGGGTTTCCCTCGGGCTAAGTGGGCGAGGAGGTCGGGTGTTCTCCACGTTGTTCAAGAAACACCCTAGGGTAGGGGAGATTACCTCAACTGGGACAGCATCTAAGAACCCTTTTTCGGCCTGAGACCCTTTTGGCCTAACAGAAAGTGTTCTTTTTGCACAAATAAATTTTCCCTCTAGATTTCTTATCAGTACAAAAGTAAGAAGACAAAACTAGGCCAAAAACCGGTCGACTTTCCCACTTCGATCCACGATACTTTCCCATTCTGGAACAAGGTCCAGTTTTTCAATTTTTCTTTTCCCTTTGCACCGCCATCGCGGCCTTTCCAAAAGTGGGTTAACTTTCCTTCAAAAAAAGGCTAAAATTGAGGCGAACTTTGCTTATCTTGATGCCCGGTTCGCTGTTTAAATTTGCCCCTTTTTACCTCCTTCTCTTCATCTACATGATAAACCAATCGAAAAAATTGGACCAAAAAGACGCAATTTTGATTGATTTTGAAATCCGGTTCTTCCGTCCTAATTTGTTTCTTTATCTTCCGATTTTTTAACTCGCTGTGATCTCCTTTACATCCAGCAAAGCGGTAAAGTAAAGAAGGCAAAAGTAGACCAAAAACCGGTCGCCTCTGTCCACGATACTTTCCCATAGTGGCGCACAGGCAGAAGAAGACTCTCCGTTCGCTTTTTTCCCCCATTTTTTCATTTTTGCACCGCCTCGGCGCTTCTTCCCATCGCGGACACCCCGAAACTGGGTTAACTCTCGCTCGCGGTCTTCCCGACGTTCCCCGCGCGCGCTTCCCGGGGAGCCGATCCCGGAAAGCGCGGGGGATGCACCCAGATACCCAGATTCCGTCTCCGAAGTGGGTTGTGTCACGTGAGAGAAAGGGAGAGCGGCGCCTTCTTCTGGCGACACGCGACAGGTGACCTTGCGACCTGTTCTCTCGCCAATTTGGGTCATAATTGTTTCGCCGTCGGTTGGTTCGTGCGGAGGGGCGAAAACGAGTCGAGCGCCGCCGGCCGACCCAGGCGAGGAGGAGGGGGATTAGGCAGTGGCGGCGCGTTGCATAACGCATGCAGATTCCGAAGGACGGATCGCGTCGATCCAAAACTGGAAGAGCGCGGCGGGGAAAGTGCACGCGACCGGTTTCGCCGCCACCTTTTTGCAACTGCACCCCTACGCTTCTCGGCTGCTCTAGAAACCCTTGTTCGAGGCTCGTCGAGGGGTGTCGCAGCCCCTCAGAGTCCTCAGGACCAGCGACCTTGGCCCCGCTGCGACGGTGCCTGAATCCTCCGATCGAGGCCGAGGGCAGCCGGAGCCGATGTGGAGGGAACGGGTGCGTGCCTTCGATGGGTTTCTGCCACCACCGACCGAGCAACCTCTAGCCGCGCCAAGGTCGCGCGCTTCAGACGCACAAACAATGAAGCGCCGCTCTGTTCGCGCGCTGAAAACGAAACCGGGAATGTCACTTTCGAGGGGTCGAGTCTGCAGCGCCTCGGGTAAAAAACGAAGAAAGGAGAAAGGAGGAAGATGACCCAGATAGGGGCGCCGATCCACCGTTATCACCGAGTCAGGAAGGAGGCTCAGGACATTCTCAGTCAGAGGGTTCCATAGAAAAGTCCAAAGTTATCTGAAAACCCATGTGCCGGTCGTTTCCGGACCATTTTCGGGTATTTGATTGGTCCTGGTCAAGGATCTATGGTCTTCCGTGCTCAAAGTTCAGAAATTCCAAACTTCCCTCCACGATGACCCTTTTCCCGAGCCTAATGGCGCGGGGATTAGGTTATTCGGCGGCTCGCCTCACTCGAAAGGTCGTCGCAACAAATGAAGACCACAAAGACTAATGACGACCGGTGACCCGGTGACCGTTTCGAGAACCGTGGGAGGTCAGAGCTCGCAACGTTTCTAAAGCCCTTTGAGAGGGTTTCCGGTGGGAAAGTCCAGTTATTATCTATCAAATCGTAACATTGGAACCTCGCGACGTCCAGAACTTCGCTGATTGTAACCTCCTTTGCAGCATCGTCTACCTCTCTCGACGAATCTCCTAAACTCCTCTGCCAGATCTGCTCCGACAAGGCCAGTGGATTCCACTACGGCGTCTTTGCCTGCGAAGGATGCAAGGTACGTCATCTACAGCTTATTCATGCCCAAAACCCTAAGGATCCCGGCGGGCTTAACATATCATCAATAACGACATTATATTCCCACTCTTGCAGGGCTTCTTTCGCCGCTCCATCCAGCAGAAACTACTCTACAGGCCGTGTCCCAAATCCCAACAGTGCGCCATGACCACGGCCACGCGCAACCGCTGTCAGTACTGCCGCCTCAAGAAGTGTGTTTACGTCGGCATGTCCCGCGACGGTACGTTTCCTCCTTGGGTTGGCGAATTCGTCGCGGAAGCCGAAGGCCACCGCGTGACCTTGAGGCTGAGGATAATGATTCGAGGGTTCCCCAGAGTGCCTCCACTGCCGGTCGACGAGCCGATTGCGCAGTGGCGGTGAACACTCGAAGAGCGGACAGGTGCGCTGGGTTGCGTGGAGTGCGCGAAAAAATCGACTCCAAAGTAAAGTTGTCGAGCAACTGGAATTTCTCGAACGTTGAGATGACACACATCGTTTTATTTCCCGGCCGTTCCTGTGGTCGTACAGTTCGAAACAATCATGGTAGGCACATTAAGAAGGGAAGGAAACAGTTTTGCTTAGAGCTAAAGCCACTAAAATATTTCATAAATGAAATATTTCACACGGTTTTTACTTTGGCTGTTATGTTGCCCGAAAATTGGAAACAGAAACACGGCTCTTTGAAATATTTCCCATACTGTTGAAACGTTCCTTCCATTAATTCGCTTTCGTCGTAATATCAAGCGATGTTTCCTGAAACATTGTGTTTCGTTCCAAGTCCTGCAGAAATATTTCTTCGATTCCAAGGCACCTCAATTCTAGAAAACATTTCAAATCAACTTGTTTTGCTTCTTTAAAATTCAAATTTCGAGTCAATCGATCGTAATCACGCGCCTCCGCACCAAAACATCGACCAAAGCGTGGGTAACCCGAGGTAGAAAGCGAATGGTCTCCATTGTGCGTTACCGTACCCGCGAACGACCCTCAGCGGCGACGCCTAGTCACTCATTCGATTTCACTGCGGAAAGTTCAGCGTTCCAAAACTTTTACTGCTGCCCGCACGAAGGCAATTACTCCCGTCGGCGACGGCACTTTCGCGGTGACCCGTTTTTGTCGCTTCCAGCAGCTGACCTTGAGATAGTAATGCTTCGCCCTCCATCGCTCGGATTGGAGGCCTCCGCACGCATGTTTTCCCGAAACACGCACAGGAAGCCATAAAGAATAGTTGACCTCAGAAGAAACAAAGGTTACCCATGGGAATGCATCCAAAAAATGCGAGGGACTACATGGCTAATTACTAAAGCGTTACTTTCAGCTGTCCGCTTTGGCCGGGTTCCCAAGAAGGAGAAGGTGAAAATGGTGGAGCAGATGCAGCGCGCCTCTGTTCGCTCCACAATGGATTCGCTGGCAGTGGAGATTGAGGATGATGTGGGTTTCGTCGTCTCCGTGGAGCGCGGCTTCGCCCAGCTCGGCGACTTCCTCCGTCAGCACAGCTCCGCGGCCAAGCAGTTCTTGGACGCGGCAGCCGTCTCCTCTACCACCCGCAGCGACTGCCCCTTTGAGGCGTACAACTACGTGGCGTTGCTCCAGGCTGTCGTCGACTTTTCCAAGAGCGTGCCCGGTTTCCACGTCCTCAACGCCAAAGACTGTCTTCACATGCTTAAGGTGAGTCTCGACACCCTTTGGACATGATCAGAGAAGTCAATCAAACCTTATATGACCGTGGTTCACTGGACCTCTGGACCGAACCTCTTGATGAAAAAATGTAAAGGCCTCTTTCACTAGTATTATATCGACCTCTGTGGCGAAGTAAGTGCGCAACAAGTACTAGGAAACGAGATCACCTTGATGAGATCTTAGGTCGGCTCCACTTTAATAAAAAATAAGCGAATAAAAAGGGCCAAAAAGCTTTAAAAAATGGTGCGAAACTCGCTTCTTTCCAGCCCTAGTCTCGTTCTCACGCGGCTCATTCTACATTCTTACGCCCTCGAATGCACTTTTCGCAACATGAAACACACAAAAACTCGTGAAAGGTCGCCCAAAGCGTCGCAAAAGTAGACGGTGACGACAGACGACGTTCCAGGGTCATCTTTTTTAACTTTAAGCTCTAAGGCAACACTTCTGCCGTCAAGTGGATGAAAACCTGCTGGAAAAGTGTCCAGTTACACAATGGGCCTGTTCACTACAAAGAGGCGAGCAATTCGGAGCTTCGTCTAAAAGAAGGAAGCTCGTTAAACTTTTCAAAAGTTTGACATTTCGGAGTCAAAAAGCAGTATAGACCAGAGCTGCTTGATTCCAACCCTATCCGCAACTTCTGGCTTAGGATTAGAAGGTCAATCAGAAATTTATTCCTCTTGGGGGACTCGTTTTCGAAAAAGCAAGCAGCGTAAATTGAGCAATTCTCTGTTCCAGGCATCTCTGTTCCAAGTGCTCCTGCTGCGGCTGGCGTCGCTGCCGAAGTCGGGTCTCGGCACGAAGCCCGGCGCAGACGACTTCCTCTTCCTGCCAGGACCAGTGAGCGGCGAGACCGGCCGCTTCCTGCACGACTCCATCTGCGACTTCGTACAGCGCTTCCGCATGCTCCGGATGGACGAGCGGAAGATGGCCATCTTCTCGGCGCTGGTCATGGTCCAGGGCGACCACATCAGCAGCACATCGGACTTCCAGCAGGGCGCGCTGGTCAAGATGCTGCAGGAGAAGCTGTGGCGCCTGCTGGACACCGCGTTCTTTCCGCCCGACGCCGCAGCCTCGCAGCCGTGCTCCTTCCACAACCTGAACAACCGCCTCGTAGTGGACTCGGTCTTCGCCGCCATCTCTGACCTCAAAACTCTGCACACGCTCCATCAGGATCGCCTGCAGACAGTGCCGTTCGCGGTACCGCACGCCGTGCCGCAAGTGCCGCAGGCGAGTCCCGCGCTGCTGCTGCGGCCTCCGACAGACATGCCCTGTCTGCGGCGAGCCCTGCAGCAGCCGACGGGCTCCTTCGTGCAGCGGCATCGAACCGTAGCAGACGCACTGAGCAGACCGCCACTCCAGGGCCACCCGCCGCGAGCACCCGCCGCAAGTGCTCCGCAGCCGCCGGAGGACGACGAAGAGCCGCTGAATCTATGCATTCGGAAAGTCTAGAACAGACTACTCGGCCGTCGGACTCAGCTCGCCTACCGTAGCGAGCGCGGCCGCTGCTTCGTCGCCTCGTCGCCTCGCAAGCAGCACACCCGGCCGAACTCCTTGCGGAACTTCTCTGAAACCAGCCTGTATCATAGCCGCTGTACCATAGTGAACTTCGATTCTTCCGCCCCTCTAGCTTTATGTGAGCCCTGTACATAGTGCCGTCCCGGTCCCCCTCAGCCGTTGCTCTCTCCTCCTCAGAAGCCGTTGTTGTTGAACGAAAACGAGTAAAACACACCTGACATGAAGTTGTAGAGGATCGGGTTGATGCTTGACTGAAACAGGGGAAGGTGAGTGAATGTCACCGAAGGATACAGGCAAGGCGCTTATCAACGATAATATATGAGTGACATACATCTACACTGCATTTATGCATCAGGAGCCTGGATTTAAAAGCCAGACCTGAACGGCCTGCGATATAGGTACTCCTACAATGAAGAATTGTTTCTATGAGGGCCATTTTTAACGCCATGAGCTCATTTTGTCCCAGGAAGGTTACGCCTACATAATGAAACGTTTCTAACACATTGGCAGGCTGTATCTTCATGAGACCGCTTTTGGGTCTCTCTTGGCATTCAACGCAAAGCATTCAATAGAATGGAAAACCGCGACGCTTAATCAACCTACCGAAGAGTAGCTGAGGAACCGAGGGATGAACTTCCTGAGGGCGATCATGTTCAGGTCGGTGTCGCCTTGAGGGTTGATTTGGAACGCGCTGCAAGAGGCGACTACTGTATAACGTTGTTTGGCCCACACACGACGTCCCTAACTCTTAAATTTTTGCGAAATTTTGAGAGCATTCATAGAAGTGTAGCATGAAGTTTTAATTTGATTTCTTAAATATTTTTATCTTTCGAATAGGCTACAAAATGAATATATTCCTAACGTGTAAAGTGTCGTTTAGAGTTCGATTAGCAATTGTGGAACTTGGCTCGGCTTACTTACGTCAGCAGATTGTGTAGATGGACGGGCAAGTAACTGATAGCGAAGATGAGCACGACCATGATGAGCATCTTGGCCGCTTTCTTGCGGTTCCTGAGGTGCCTGTCGTTTATCTGAAGCTATGTTAGTTGTCACGCAGGGAAAAGAGTTTGCGAATTCTGGACTCGCAGGTTGGAAGAATATACTGTTGGGTTAAAAGGTTTATATCCGCTTTTGCTTCCCGCACTAAATGCATAATTTATGTGGCAAATGAAAATGTTTGAATTCCACATTATAAATGTCGCATTTGAGATCACAGATTGCATAAAAATGTAATCTACTTCAGCAAGCAACTTTTAGAAGTACTTGGCCGATATTGCGTTTTTCCAATGCACTTTTGGGGCCTGAGCTTTCCCTTGGTCATGTCACATGTCAAAAATCATCAAAATGAATACAGCCTTACTTTCTCGATCATCTACTCTATTATTATAATTCATGTTCAGGTTCAGCAACGCCTACAGGCTTGTTTGGAACCGAATTGGCTCCTCTGGATTTACTCAGAGTTAAGACCAGTAGAAACATCATCATATCATTGAATATTTCACTCAACATTTCTCCTTTGCGGTTATGTTGTCCGAAAACTGGAAACAGAGACACGGTCATTTGAATTATTTCTCACCCCGTTGAAAAGTTTCTCTTATTGTTTCCGCTTTTGTCGTGATATCAAGTGATGTCTCATAAAAATTCTTATTCCGCTCTAACCTTCTAACAGCAGAACTGATTGAACATCTGAAGAGTTAGGTCGAAATTTCCAAGATCTGTTGTACACCCTTTATCTTATAATGGAACAAGAAAGGAATCATATCTTCAGATCAGCACCAGGTCTGCAGACCGGCTCAAGAGAAGCAAAAACCCCGAAAGATTTACAACTTCCGCATCTACCCCAGTCTATCCGGAACCCTCTCTGCCGACTCACGTGCATGGCGCGGGAGTTCAGGATGAAAAGCATGTGGACGCATAGGGCGGTGATGACGCCCAGTGGGAGCAGAAACAGAAAGATCGTCTGCGTGAGCTGGTACTTCTGCTGGAACGACTCGCTCCAGCTCTCCTTGCAGCGCGTACCCCACTAAATACAAGGGTACGGTAACCAGGGAGGGGCACTCACGCGGATGTTCAGGTCCTGACGCGCATACTCCGGCGGAAAAGTCGTCAGCGTAATGGGTTCCGGCATGGAGAGGCCCATGGAGGCAAGCCAGATGATCAAGATGACCCGGGGCGTGTGCCAGAGCGGCATGGCCAGCGGCGTGGACACCGCCTTCCACCGCTCTATCGAGATACACACCAGGGTGAGCACGCTCACGTACACCGACGTGTTCTAGAGCGAAAGTGTAAGAACTGCTAGATGGAGTCCAGTGGCGCCGATTAGATGCTCAGGGCTTATTTGGTACCGAGTTGGCTTCACTAGTTTTGTTCGGAGTTATTTCACACCATTGAAATATTTCACTCAATGGTTTCTCCTTTGCGGTCATGTTGCCCGTAAATTGGAAGCAAAGATACAATCCTTTGAAATATTTCACTCAACATTTCTCCTTTGCGGTCATGTTGCTCGAAAATTGGAAACAGAGACACGGTCATTTGAATTATTTCTCACCCCGTTGAAAAGTTTCTCTTATTGTTTTTCCTTTCGCTTTAATATCAAGCCAATTTTCTTAAAAATTCTGTGCCCGTTTATTAAAGGTGCACAACCGATGAAGCGGAGTCGAGGCTCGGTACTCGTTGTCCCGAGTTGGTTTTTCAGGTTAGGTTTCTTATGTTATTCCTGGACACATCATATTCAAACTCCCTTCGTCCCGGTCTGACCATACCTGGAAAAAGAGGATGAGCTTGCAGAGGAGCGCGTCTCCCCAAAATGTCTTAGTGATGTCGTTGATGACGGTAGGAGGAAGGCAGAAGATCAGGACGAGCAGGTCGGAGAAGGCTAGATTGGTGAGGAAAAGATTCATGGAGCTCCACTGGAACGGGCTATAATTAGCTCCGAAACGCTTTCGGCCCCCATCGATTAACCGTCAGGAAGGGCGACGAAAACGGACGGGCCTAATGAAAGGAGTCGAAATGGGAGATGGATTTGATGGACGGTAGACGCCTCTCGGCTCTCCGCTCTTAATTGGCAAAAGCTAGCCTACAGTTTCCGAAGTGTTTATGTCATGTCCCTCTTTGGAGAAACTTAGGAGTGGTTGGAAAAAAGAAGACAAATATCTATCGACTAAAACAGATGAAATAAGATAGGTCCCATTTGGACGTAAGACAGAATAATAAACATTCTGCAAATCAGTCTTCGTCATCACACAGAAGGAAACAAGGTCCCAGGCTTCTACGGCCTGGAAAGTCCGCTCACTCCCAGGAGTGCAAAGTTCGCGAGATCGCTACGCGGGCAATCGATTCCCAAAAAGAAAAGCGGACGGAGGGGAATGGACTTTACGCTTAATCATTCATAACCACCTCCATAAAGCGATCCCTCTACCCGGGGCTCAGTTTAAAGGACAAAAATTGGACTCCGAACATGACCTACCATACACTTATTGCGGATGACGACGTAGACGACAAGGACGTTTCCTACCACGCCGACCACCATGACGAGGAGGAAGACGAAGACGAAGAGCCACTCCACCGTCGAGGGCTTCAGGTAGTCGACGATAACGTCGACGTACTCGTCGTCCGTCAGATTCGCCCAAGGGTCGCCGTAGTCGGCGGCGCTGCTCGTCGCCATCTCGGGAGCGTCTGGAAGAAGAGAAGCAGGTCCAGTGAAGCGGGAAAATAATAATTTTGGTCCAAAATAGAAATGCTGAACAGTCAGAAATAAGCACTACAAAGGAATGACCTCGCTGAGCCCTGTTGAGCTATGGAATAAGAACCATAAACCAGCATAAACACTCGCAGGTCGACTTCTGCAACAAGTTTTCCATTTCTAACGCTTTCTTTCTTGCTGAACAGTTTTTTCCGGAGCTTCAAACTATCAAAGAAAGGAAGCTTAGGCCAGTCGGAATATGTAAAGATAAATTCGGCCTAAACAGTTAGAAGAGTTTCCCAATCTGCAGAAGGAGACACTTAAGGAATGAAGGCTTTCAGAAATAGAAGATTAATCTGAAAGTTTTCACCCAAACCTGTGCAAAAGTGGAATAAGGGAAGATCAACAAAAGAATACGCTTTCCAAAAATCGAAAAATCCTCATAAAATGTCGCCCTTCTTGGCGCCCTGGTCGTGAATGATATGTGATGATGGGAAGGGCATTTGGGTGGGACGCGAACGACAAAGCCAATCCGATTGGATCTGCCGGGATTGGCCTTGCAAGATGTGGAATCCACGAGCAACGCGAAACGACAAAACAACGAAATGGACCGAAGCGCAAGAAGACCTGGGAGGAGGAGCTCTGGGTCTATTTCTGGAAATGCGCTCCAGAGGGAAGGAAGAACATAGCTCCGAAGAAGAATACAAAGACCACATTAGTCACTCTCCCTACGGGTTGTTTGTTTCTACCGGAAGGCCAGGCTTGCAGCCTAACTCCACGCCGTCCACCCAGGTTACGGTAGCCGCTTGGGCGACTGCACGCCGCGGCGTCAAATCTCAGAATCTCGGATTTCGCGCGCGGGTAATTAGCACCGAACTGATGTTTACAACGTCGAGTCTGCACGGTGAGAAGCACCCGGACGGGCCAGGAGGGAGGCCGAAAGCCTGGCGAGGCCGCCACTCCACGGCCCCGCCCTCTTCAGAAGTTTCCCCTTTGAGGGACCGGCGAAGTGGGGCGCCATAAGCGAGATTCGATTAAGACAAAATAACGAATGAACTCGATTAGCGGCGAGAGGCTCCGACCCGATTTTACGATCGACGCGGAAATCGGCCAGACGGAGCCATACCCAATTTCAGAAGGACGTCCCACGTGCAAGTGTCTCCGGGTGCACGGGTGTAGGAATTATCGAGGAAAGGAGAAGTTGAGAAGGAACTGTAGTGCTTAAATACAGACGCCGAAAACCAGAACAGCACTGCAAGAACCCCAAGGCTCCTTTTTCTGCACGATTTAAGCAGATTTCACTAAAATAAGCCCCTTAATAACAGTGCAAAAAAAATGAGATGAATCACAACAAGCCAATGATGACTTTGACATAAAAATAGCCAAACGTCAAGGCCAACTGATATCGGCGACTGTAGTTCCACCCACCTCTTGTTTCCCGACTTTGGAGTTTAAGCTCTGGCTTTGATTATGAAACCATGGTTCATCGACATGAGGCATTCCCGGCCGGAACCTGCCCTCTCGAAAGGACTCCGGCGATGCAAAAGACCGAAGTTGTTCCCACGGCAAGTGCATGGATTCGAGGAACGCGTCGAGTTCGACGCTGAATAAGAAATCCCGTGCTAGAGGTGTTCCCATACCCTTGACACGTGTCCGCCTGAAACAACAAGACGTCCACAGGTGCAACCATGGAGCCCCGCCTAGTTTCGAGATGTTGCTTGAGTATGTTCGAAACAACTCTCTCGGAACACTTTGTGGTCCGCTTTTCGATCTTTAAAGGTTTTCTTCCTCGTGGAGACCTTTCCCAGGACGGGAGATGTTGAAGTGCTAACGACAATCTTTCTTACTTTCGTACCCCCGGGGAAGATCAGAGCGATAAAAAGAAGAAATATACGTTAAAGACCGCCAAAAGGGTCATAAATTCCAAATGGTACCCAAAACGTCTCTTTGATTCAATTGCGTAAATCCGAAGAAGATCTACGCATAAGCGCTCCTCCACACACAGCTGGACCTTCCTAGGGAGAAACGAGTAAAGTGCATTACAGTTTTTTGCTCTTCCGTTCAAAGTAGGGAGATCCCCTAGTACAGCTTTACCACAGATAGAGAGAGGAAGTCGCTAGTTTTCAAAGCAGATGATTGAAAATCCGTTTGGCTTCTAACGAGGGCTGCCCAAGAACTGGGACTCTTTTTGGGACGGTGGTTAAAAAGTTCGGCCCCGCCTTTTAGAAGAGTACATGTTTTGTCCCTTTCGGCGCTGTAAGGAATGTGGCGACGGCGCAGACACCACAAAAAGCGCCGCGACCACCGTCAGACGGTCCTTCGGCGCGTTCGGCGGCCGTAATCGAAGCCTCTCCTCCGATGAGATTAATATTGTCGACGGGCTGCTCCATCTCCATTCGGGGTCATTACCGCCTAATGGCTGCGTTGTTTTGGGGTTAATCGTGCGAGGGCGAGCATCGTCACCTCGACGCTCCCTCGGGGGCTATCTTCCCGAGAGCGCTAATTCGCAACTCGGCCGCGATGACGACGTGGCTAACGAGCGCCACGAGTTCGTGACGATGTCCTCTGGTGCTCGGTTCGCAGTATCCGTGCCCGTGGCTTAACGGCGCCAATTACTCGGGCATCTGATGTTCGTGGAGCACACAAGAGATCGGAGCACCGGGTTCGGGGGCCCCCGGGAGGAAACACTGTTCTGAGGGAGCCTGGGTTGAAAAGACTCGGTCGATTTAAGAAGCGAGCCATAGACTCAAGTGTAGGGTCGGAGATCACTCAAAGTTACTAAATTTGAGAGACCTTTTGGTATAGGAAATTTCAAGTAGATAGGTTTCCATTCCATCAGAAAGACTCACATGAAAATCATGATTAAAGAACCGTGAAATATTTCTCTAATTGTTCGCTTCCGCCGTTATATTGAACGGTGTTGCATGAAACATTTCCGTTACTGTGGAAAGTTTTCTCACATTTCACACCTTTTGCTACTATTCAAGGGACTTTGCACGAAATTCTTGAGTCTTCTGGAATATTCCGATGGACCCGAAAATATATGTTATGACCCGAAAACTCCTCAAGTTCTGTCAACACAATTCTGTTGACATGTCCGATGTACTGACGCAGAATCGGGAATTCGGTCCCAGAATCTGGGGGCGTGCCTAATGTAAGTGAATCTTTTTGGGCCGACCTGGCAGGCTTTCAAGAACCCGTATGGATGTTCCCAGTGTCAAAACATTGTAATTCAGCGTTCAACAAAGTCAAGAAAAGTTGTTTGGAATATGCGATATCGTATATCTGACAACGCCGTGATGGGACGACCGAACCAATGTCGGTCTGAAATTTACCGAAAGTCGCGGGAGGTGGTGACAAAACAAGAGCGGATCGGTACGTCGGCTCGGGGTGGGATGCGTCGCCGTACTACAGACGTTAACACGCCAAAAAGTGTTATCCCATTTTCATCTCCAAGTTGTATTGTGCTTCTCCTGTGATTCCGGTTCCGACGAGCAACTCTTCGCATATCTCGCTAATCGATGGGCGCATCGCTAAATCTTATCATTTTACTTAAAAGGCATGAAATAGCCAAGCTGATGGTCCAGAAGTTCGTGTCACTTCCTATTCACCACAGAAACGTGTCCTCCCTCGACGTCCTTTCCCAGAAGATATTCCCCGAGCTTTTCAGGGTAGGAACCGTACATATCGGCATGACTGTGACACCCGCGGAAGGACTCGCTTCCTACGAGAAGGTCATCGTTTTGCCCTCTTCCGAACACATCAAAGAGCTGCATACCGTTCTCAGAGACAAGTAGGTCAATACTTTGGAGGATTTATAAGATGGGAACCATGACATTTAAAACAAGATGATTTTAAAAAGGGTTTTCACATTTGCTTTAAAAAGCGCCTTCCAGGAACACCGACCGTTCGGAGTTTGTCTTCTGTGCCGACCGGCTTATGCGACTCGTCATTGAAGAGGGACTCAATCAGCTCCCCTACACGCCTGTCCAAGTTACCACACCCACGGGCTGCGAGTATGACGGAATCGCCTTCGCCCACGGCAACTGCGGAGTCTCCATCTGCCGCAGTGGAGAAGTCATGGAGCAAGCGCTTCGCCAGTGCTGCCGGTCCATCAGGTAACAGACCTTAGAAATATTTCCCATAGCTTTCGCTTTTGCCGCTATATTAATCCAACTTTAATGGATATGCGGTTTGAAAACGAACACCAGTAGAAGTGTTTCTCAAATTTTTCGCTTCCGCTTTTATGTCAAACAGCGTTCCACGAAATATTTCTGTTACTATGAAACTGTTTCTCATATCGTTTCGACTTTTGCCATTATTTTAAGCGATGTTCAAAACCAAAACCCCTCAGTTTCTGCGTTTCTTTGATCTCCATCCCAAAGTCCCATTTTAGAATCGGAAAGGTTCTACTCGGTGAGGAGAACCAGGTGCTCTACTCGAAGTTCATGACGGACATCAGCCGTCGACGGGTTCTTTTGCTCTATCCCATCCTCAGCACGGGTCAGACGGTGGTCAAGGCGGCCAATCTGCTCATCCAGAACGGAGTCACTGAGGAGAACATCATCCTACTCAGCGTGTTCAGCAACGCCAACAGGTGAGTCCTTCCTACTGAGTCTCTGAACTCTGGCCCCCTTTCAGCATCAAGTTCATCCGCAAGCATTACGCCAAGATGACAATCATCACGAGCGAGGTGAACGCGAACGTCCCTCACTACTTCACTACGAGGTACTTCGGCACCGACTGACCGGTCTCCCCTCTCCCGTGCCCTTCTTGTCCTCTGGTTTCTCTAGAAGTAAACCTCGTATGACTCATCCACAGAGTGCAAAAATGGTTAATTGCCTCTTAACGGCTCCGATGTTTGGGCAGTTGCACTTCTTGGAGCACCGAAGGGTTTATTTACAAAGAAATATAGCGAAGAAGAACGTGTGAAATGCACAACCCATGCGATTGCAAAGAGGATCATGAGGCCAGAATGGTCCTCGAGCAGCTCACTCCTCCTCTTCTGGCACTTCTTCGTCCTCTTCTTCCTCCTCGCCTTCATCCTCATACTCTTCCTCGTCTTCTCCCTCTCCTTCCTCCTCGTCTTCAGCCTTCTCCTCCTCCTTGGCTGCTTCAGGCCTCCGCAGAGTTACCGTAACCGCGTTCTCCTTATCCTCCTCCTCGTTGCCCTCTTCATCGCCTTCTTCGTCTTCGGCCTCATCTCCTTCCTAAGCAGGTCTGGGCTTTACAGGCTCGGTGTTTAAAGCTTTCGTCCAGGTGACTCGGATTTAAATTTGGATTAGTTTTGATTGGCTATGGAATGATTTTAGTAATGAAGCTCAGAAGGTCACCTGTCGGACAGATTTTATCTCCATGAGCTCACCTGTTCATCGCCTTCAGCTTCATCCTCATCTTCTTCTTCGTCTTCTCCTTCTTCGTCCTCTTCCTCATCTTCGTCCCCTTCTTCATCCTCGGGCTCCGCCGAACTTCCCTTAACGCTAGTCGAGCTCGGGATCAACTTCAAGAAAGTGGCGATCTCATTATCCTCTACCGCCTCCTCGAAGTCTACGTAGTTCTGGAACCGAGCCACGGGATTAGTGTCCAGATTAGTGGCGACAGTCTTACGCCAATGTAGTCATCGTTGTGGAAGAACTGAGGGGGCAGGGGAACTCCCTTATGGCGCTTGTTGACCGCATGTTCCTGCATGAACGAGCGGTGCTCCTGGTTCCCTCGCTGGGTGATGTCGATCTCCTTGAATGGGACATTCAGGCTTTGCAGAATGAAGAGCGTCCTCTGCACTTGCTTCCTGATCTGCAAGGAAGATCGACCTGTTTATTTGTTTAGAATCCCAGTACGAGTCTTCTTAAACCTTGAGAAGGTCAATGGTTTAGCGGTCAAAAAGAGGTCAGAGATTAAAAATGAAGGTTTAGGGGGTTCTTCTTGGTTTATCGCTGTGAAGGCCTTTCTAAGATTGGCTGAAGATCGACCGGAAAGGAGAAGTGGAAGTACATATACAGTGCCACAGAAAATGGAAATGATATCGAAATTGAGGTCAAATATCAGATTGTCTCTCGGCCCACAAAGGGAGTTGTCTCGCGGAATGAGTCAGCGACGCATCTCGTTTGTCTAGACATTGTCTACTGTATACATAGACGTTCCATCGGCGTCTATTAGACAGAGATGCGGTGCCATTTCCGGTCCCGCCGAAGAACAATAAAGGAAAAAGGACCATAAAAACCAATTGGAGCACCAAACGAAAAGTACTCCTCAAGCAGTTTGTGTTCTTTCATTGCAAGGGAGTCGGTGTCCCGTTTGTTTACAGTATAGACGTTCTTCGGTCGTGCAAAGCGTCTATCGGACTGTGCCATTTCCGCCGACTTATCACTTCGCTCACTTTTCGCGAACGAATCGATCGGCGGGGAGGCTCTCGGGAATCCGCTCTGGTCCTCTGCGGCGGCGGAGAATAAATAAGACCGTGCGGCTGCTGGCCGGGTTACACTCATGGGAGCGGTCAGAGGGGATTAGCGCCGATCGCCAGAACTCACTTCGGTGTTGCCGACGATGGACGCCGTGTAGACCTTGAGCGGGGGGTCGAGCGAAGACGACGCCATTCGCGTGGATTAGCCTGGAACTGCGCAATTTTCCGAAGGGCGGAAGACAAAAATCGATGGCCCGCAGATTTGGTTTCGGACGAAGCGCGGAAGAACTGCACACAGCACGCTATCGCGAGAACGGCGCCAAGGCGCTTTGGGCCAGTTCTGCCGCGGCCTCCGGGCGGCCGTACCGATCGCGACAAAATGCAAACTGAGAATGAGGGTGGGAGGGGCCCTGCAATCGCCTTCATACTGTTGCTTCCGCCGCGTCAACAGGCCGCTCAGAACGGTCACTACTCCGCACAGGCACAAGGATTAACGTTTTAGTTTCTTTGCCTACAACAGAAAAGGGTCAACAAGATCAAAAGTAACAAGGGTCCTATTGTGCGGAGTCCCTCCATAGGGCGGCTCCTGGTCCGATTCCTGAATTGTCCTTCATGAGCTTGTCGTGTTGCCAGTGCGGCAGCTTCTTCTTGTTCTCGACGTAATCAATGTCGGGGTACTTCGGTTTCTCTACGGAGCCGTTGTTCAGCAGCATCGTTAGCCGGCGTTTCTCCACTTCGGCGCGCACACTCTCTGGCTTACGGTACATGTCCAAGTATCTAGAGAAGACCGGATTCTAAGTTTAAGTTGAGGGCGGGGACTCACAAATTGAATGGTTGGGGCTTGAGGGGGAATTCTCGTTGCTCTGGCTTGTAGGGTTCGTTGAATTCGTACTGGTATGTCGGCATATCAAAACCTGGAGAAGGCGTCTAAGCGAGAAGATGGTATATCGCGTACCTTCACTCTGCGCGACGCTCTGGCAGCTCGCGTCCCACTCTGTTTGAAAGAACTTCAGTGCTGAAGGAGTTAGCTTGTCCTCGTGCGTCTTGAAGAATTCGTTCATGGAGAAAAGGCGATCGCTCAGATCGGATCTGCAAGATAAAGAATTAGGGTTCTCCTCTGGGCATCTTGCGCTACTATTAGCTTCCACTCTTCAAAAGGCGCAGTTCTCACGAAAATTAGGAAAATTAAGCTCTGGGTTTAATTCGGACCGCTCTACAACATACATTAGACTCACCCCTTGAGCGCAAATCCGCTTAAATCGATCCTTTCGCGGTGACGGAAATTCAAGAAGACGACGCGGTGGAATCCTGTCCCTTTGTAGGGAAGAGGTTGGAGGTACGGTATGACGACTTCTCCGGCGTTCAGATCTCCCGAGTCGGGGACGTTTGAGACGACCCAGTGGACGAGTTGCTTCCCTTCTTCACTGGTGTAGGCGTTCCCGTCTAGGTTCACCATGACCACAGTGTTGAAGGCGTCGGAGCCGAAGGATTCGAGCTGGACGGAGGGGGCACTGCCCGTTGCTCCCGGAGCCAAACAATTCCCGTAGAAGACCGAAGATTCCTCTCCGAAGCTGACGTCCATCTTCTGTGTGACGTGGAAGAAGACTCCGGGCCGGAAGAGGTCGCCCATAATACCGTAGTGGTTGAATATGGCCCGGTCCGTCAGATCCAATGCCTTGAGGTCGATCAACACTGGAAATCGAGCAGGTGGATTTTATTTTCACAAAGGAAAGCTTACATTGGTTCTTCCGGGACATCTTCTCAAGGTCCGCTTCGTTTCTCTCGAACTGCACTTTGGCTTCTTGTCGACTCTTGAAGCCGATGTCAATCTTTTCCTCCTCGGGAGACAGGGCTGAAAAGGAGATCTATAAGTCCGGCAAAAAAATCCGTTTTACCTTCGAGCCGTTCCTCAAGCGAGCTTCCATACTTCTCTGGTTCAATGACATGCAACTGAGGTACCAACTCCGGCTTAGCAATTCTGGCCTTGTACCACTTGTCCATTTTGTAGAATCTGAAGTGATTGTCAGATAGATATGTTTAAAGAAACACCGCCTGACATGACGGCAAAAGCGCAAACGATAAGAGGAACGTCTCAACTCTAGGAGCAATGTTTCCGGGGACGTTTACCATCTTCCCGTAATACCGCTTCAGATAAGGGCAAACGTGAAAACTAACAGAAATGATTCTACGGCAAGAGAAGTATCTCGAAGAGCCTTGGCCTTTAAGTGAAATTTTTCAAGTAATGCTGGTTGATATAAAGACAAAAGCGAAAACTATCAGGTAACGTTCTTGAGGTAAATAAACTTCACATAATGAAGTCTTAGACTAGGACGTACCTGTTGCGCATGAAGGCTGTGGGTCCGGCCCACGCAATTACGCGTGGCCGCATAGGGCGAGCCACCTTGGGAAGGCGCTTCGCCCTGTGGGAGCCTTTGACGTAGAGGTTCGCATAGATGGAACCCAGCTGTTTGTTCATCTGAAAAGCGGACCGCGAATTAGAGAAACGAGATGAAACAGAGTACGATGATTAATGACGCGATGAGTAAATTGGGATAAACGATCTTAAAAGAGCTGAATCTGAAGCAAACTTCAGCAAACAGTTCTGAACGTCCATAACCGGGTTCCTGGAAATTTTTATGCTGCTTCTCGTAAACTTTATTTCCACTAGCAATGGATGTACCCACGTAGAACAATTCATAAATGTCGGACGTTCGGACCTTTCGGTCGAAGGAGGAGAGTGTCAAGAATGTCCCGTGGCGTGGAAGTGGTTTCTGTCGTTATCGCCGCCATCTTTTCCATTTGTAAAGTGCGCATTATGCGATTGTGCTGCGACTATTTTCCATGTTTGCCTGTCGCTGTAAGGCTCCTGAAGTAGTTGGTCACAATTGAGATGTTTCTTCCGTCCTTTTCACTTCTGTTGATGTGTTAAACGATAAAACTCCGTTGAAACTGATATATTTTACTTCTGACTGAAATATTGCTCTGGTCGCTTTTGCTTTTGACGTTACTTCAAGCGGTTTTGCCAAAATAAGTGTAAGGCCGCATAAAATATTTCTCATTGTTTTCGCCTTCGTTGTAATGCCCAGCGATACTCCAAAAAAAATTTGCGCATTCGCTGTGATCCAGTGATGTTAGGCGATATCACAAAAACGTCCCGTTTATGGCCAAAACACTTTAGAAATATCCCTGCCACAGCGGAAATCACTTTCACCATGTTTTTCGTTTATGAACTGCTTGACGGCGTAATGATTGTGTAATATTGTTTTCTATTCTGGCCGTCGCTATAAAACACGCTGAAAATGCTGCGTATTCTGTTACACAACTGCTTTAAACAGAACAACTCATTTCAGAAGTCGTTCTGATGGTTTTTTCGCGTATTGCGGCGTTTTTCTCATCCCGTGCTGGATCTGCGACGCTACGAACTCCGGAGGTATCTTCCATTCCTGGTTAATGTGTATGACCGCATGTCGTGTTTCGAACCGAGCTCCAAGACTCCGCGTTGCTGACGGTAGTGAGAGACTGTCCCGTTTAGGCGATGGAAGAAGTCAAAGGATTCGTCGATGGCCTGCTTGCCTCCAAGAAGGTCGTTGTCTTCTCGAAGAGCTACTGTCCTTACTGCCACAAAGCCAAGGCCGCTCTGCAGTCCTTCAATCTTCTCCCAGGTTCCCTGGAGTGGGTCGAAATCGAACGGCGCGAGGACTGTGACGCCATCCAGGACTACATGGGCCAGCTGACCGGCGGTCGTTCCGTTCCCCGCGTGTTCGTCGGAGGGAATTTCCTTGGCGGCGGGGATGACACCGTTGCAGCTAAGAAGAACGGAACCTTGCAGAAGAAGTTGGCGGAGGTATGGGTAACGCGTATTTATGTCACTCACTCAATCCCAATTTTAGGTTGGAGCCATATAAGAACGAGCGTGACGTTAGAGCCACATGGAGGTTCTGTTGTGATTTGTCCCTCTTGTGACCTGTGTTTGTATTCGTATAAATTATTTTATTTTACAGTGCCGAACGATGTTTCCTACGTGGGGTCGAATTATGTAAGGTTTTGGTCAGGGTCATGATTGTGTCCGTTGCAATGACCGCCTGGGATGCAGTATTCTTCTTTGCTGTCCTTTCCCGTGCCGCTGATTGTTTCTCAGAGGTTATGTTGATGTTGAACCGAGCGGAGTACGTTTCCTTTTCTTGAGAAGTTCACCACAAATGTTCTCAAAAACCAGTAATTCCCTGTGATCCTTGGAGAGCTAACCCTGTTCAAAGACCAAGAGCCATGAGAATATTTCCATAGTCGGTTTCGTTTTTGCCGTTATGGCAAACGGTGTTGAATCTCCGGGCAAAGGATCGGTCAGAAATATTCCCTTTATCGTGGAGAGATGTCTTCGTTTTGACGTTATGCCAATCGGTCTCGATGGTTCTTGTCGAATTGAGCATCAACCGAAAATCTAAACGAGCTGGGCTCGTTTCCGAGAAGTGAAATAGGTCCATCTCACAATCAGCTCTATTCAAAGACCACTCTGAAATATTTCCCTCTTGAAATGTTACCCTGGTTATTTCAGCGCTGGCTGTTATGTCAGACGGTGTTACCTGAAAATTATGAAAATATGCCAAGATCCGCTGTAATATTTCCCTCATTTTCTTCATCTTCGCGGTTACATTAAGGAGTGTTGAAAATCTTGGTTGAACACCCCTCGCAAATATTTCCCTAACTGGTGAGATGTCCCTATTCTGGATATAGCTTTGGTCGTTATGCTAAGCGATGTTGTCTCATAAATCCCCGTCGGAGCTAAGATGTCTGGAAATAGTTCTTTAATAACTGGGACGTGTGTTTCGCAGTCGAACTGACGCTGAATTCGCAATTCAATTTCCAATTAACTGCAACTGCGAATAACGCAAGTTGGGTCGACTTGCATTATGTCGGCCATGCCGGCTGGCCTGAATTCTGCATATTCCACCCGTTGTCATGTGGCATTAACCAGTACGCTCTGCCCGAGAAGAGGCTATATGTCCTCTGGGCCTCCTGGAATTCTGAGAACCCAGTGAAAGGGGGTTGGGTGGAATTTCATTAAACAAAAATCCTCCGTTTAATATCCAAGTTCATATCCCTTAATGTTGTTTTCCCGCTCCTCCGCGCCCCATCAGCTGTTCTATTTTGAGCAAGCGACCATGTGGCCTCATTGACGTCATGGGCGCGACTGCCGGCCACTCGCTATTTCCCTCACATCGGCTTGTTCCTGAGCGCTGAGCGGGTCTTTTGTGGTAACGACTCTGCAATCGATTCACCTCTGTTGTTGTTTGGGGCGAGATGTTTTGAAATGTTTCTCAGCGCGGTCTTTAATTGGACCGTGCTTCCGTCTGGAGATCCTTAAGCTCCGGAGATCTTTAAAACCTTAAGTTTCTCTAGGAGTCCGCGCGTCCCAGATGACCTTCGACGACTATGACGTCGACTATCTGGACATCGGAGGATATGCCGTAACGAACGGATCGGTCGTTTCATCAGAGCCTAATCCTCAGTTGCCACTGGCTCTTTCGTTTGTCGTATTTGCCGCCGTCTTCTATGCGATCAACGTGTGGATTGCCGCCAACCTCTGGGAGTCGCGATCTCTGCTCGAGCTCCGCACGACGACCGTACTCTTCTTTCTTTCGGCCTCAAGCCTCATCTTTTCTACGATACTGGTTCCACTGTTCGTCTACAGCCTCTTTGAGGGAAGAAATGTGTTCGAGGACAGCTCCAGCCTCTGCTTCTTCCAGGTGAACCCATCTTCTGGTCCACTTTCCCCATTCACATGAGCACTTCTATGTTTAGGCAAGCGCATTGGTCTTCTGGCGCACAATCACCGGCATCTGCAACGCTACAGTGGTCGCGTTCCACCTGTACGCTCTTAACACCATAAGGGCGCGATCTACCCTCCCGAAGCCAGCCGACCTCTCACAGGACATCGGCGTCATTGTCTCCCTCTACCTCGTCTTTGTCACAGTCGCCGCACTCGTCCTCGTTCCCGACATCTTCCTCGTCGAACGAAAAGTCCTTTACGACTACCGTAATCACCACTGCCTGTTCATACCGTACTCCAAAGGGGTCTACTCAATCCCGTTCGGAAATGTTGCATGTGGAACTGTGATACCCTTCGCCACGATCTTGCTGGTGCTGGTGGTCATAGCCCGCGTGAAAAGGAGTGAACCACGACACCGTCTTCTCCGCAGAGGACTTCTCTTCCACGTTTTCATTCTCCTAATGTAAGCATGTAAAGATGTCAGGAACCACTTATGCTCCATTCAGATGTCTTCTTCAAATAGACCTCCCGCTGGTAGAGAGGCACGCCCACTGGCTCGAAGCGCTCATCATCTTTCGGCCATACGCCGTCGGCATGAGCCTACCGCTCCTCTTCTACTTCTTCGTGCGAGAAGTCGAAGACCGTCTGGTGTTCCTTAAGAAGGAAGGGGAGTCCGCTCACCCGCTCAGGACCTTTTAGGACCTTTGAGAAGGCCGCTTATGACCACTATAGCTTTTGTTGTTTGTGGTTTGGTTTTAAAAGTAAAAGCCTTGAAGAAGTAAAGAGGTTCTAACCATCTCAGCCCCTCAACAGCGTTGATCGCCTCCTACTTGGAATTCTATAGCGCCGTTAGGCAAGCCTTAAGGTCTTTTTTGTTTTTTAGTCATGCGCCCTCTCTCTTCCACGGTAAAGTGGCTGCTGGTATCGACGGTTTCCTGCGTTCTTTCCAGCGACACGGCCAAATACGGTATGGTCAAGTACGACCCGGCAAACAATGTAAAGATTCCAAGCGTTTCTCCCCCGACTTGTTCTTCTTTTCAGTACAGCCTTGACGAATTCGACTTCCAATATGTACAACTTCATGGAGCAGTCCTCAGCAACGGAACCCTTCTGCTTCCCCCGCCAAACCCCCTCTTCGGTCTCGCCTATGTTCTCTCCGTGCTTGCGGCGATCGCCCTTGGCGCCAACGTTGCCCTCATCCTTTACAGGTCAGCAAGTCAAACGGCACTGAAATTTTTTTTTATTTGGTGGAAATGTTTCTTCGTCTCTTTCACTTTTGACGTAATGCCGAGTGGTATTCCATACTTATTTCATTGCCCTCGAAATTATTGCCCTTTTCGTGGAAATATTTCTTTGTCGTTTTTACCTTTGCCATTATGTCATTCGACTGCATGGAATTCATGTGCAAAGGCTGGAAAGGTTTCCTACATGATTTTCATTTTTGACATTATGAAAAATATGAAAAGGAAAAATTGTAGTGAAATAAAATGTCACCTTGCAGCCGACCACAAACCAAGTGTTCCACCTGGATTTCGAGGTGCTTGATGACGGTGGTGTGCTACGTGAACGTCGTCGGCCTCTTCCTCGTCTTCCTGCCGTTTGTCTACAGTATCTCTACTGGATCGGACGTCTTCCGCGGCTGCTACGTCTGCTGCCAGACGCACACCTACTTGGCCGCCGGACTCCGTGGTGGTCTTTTCCTCATGGCACTCCTCGTGGTGCACCAATTCTGCGCCGAGAAGCACGACGTGCCACCAAACCCTCCGCGCGGAGCCACCGCCGACCAGTTGGCCGACCGCCGCTGCAAGTCCGTCTTCTTCTTCTGTCTCCCGGTAGCCGCAGCTGCCGTCCTGTTCCCCGACCTTTCCTTTACCCACGACCCCGTATTTGATCACCGCTTCCACCAGTGCGTCAGTCCGCCCTGGCATTCCCTAGAAATTTCCCAGTTCCCAGTGGGCGCTTTTGCCTTTCCCGCACTCTTCTACTATTACTGGACGCGGCTTCTCCGCCACTGCATCGTGAACCGCGCCTGGGTCTCTGTGAAGGCCATCATCCCAGCAGTCCTCCTCTTCTTCTTCTAGTGAGTTCTTTTCAGAGTACGGGCACGACATAGCCGAAAACCCGACACCAAAGGCGGTACAAAAAAGAGCATAACATCCCACAACAGCATTATTTTCATTTAACACCTCGTTTTAGTCCGTGCATCTACATCCCCTACTTGGCCATTTCACAATACGGATCTCCACATTTTGAACGACAGAGCTGGATCCCGGCCGCGGCATTGGCGCTGACCTACGCTGATCTACTGGCACTCCCTTTTGTCTACGCACCTCTCATGGTCTACTCGAAGCGACGTATATTCCCAAAAGTTCGAGAAGAGGAGGTGGTCCAACTGACGTGACCTACAGCGCACAAACCTTCAACGTTCTCTGTGACCTCTGTATAAAGGACGTTTAATGTATTTTTAGAGGAAGCCTCCAAAAGCGATTACACCGCATTAGCTATTTTTAGAAGTTCGGGAAGGGCGCTGACGTCATTCGGTGCGCGGTTGGCACTCACAATCATCTCTCTTTGGAATGGGAAGGGTGGGAAGTCAGGGATGAGAGGACAACTCACTCGCGTAACATTTCATTGGTTTTAAACTTGCAGAACTGACAAATGCCAAAAGGGGTTCTGAAGAGGTCAGTCCGATTTCTCTGGTCGTCGAAAGATCTTCTAAAGTGGTGGGTCGCTGGCGTAGAAATTGATCCACCCTGGAAACAACGAAACTCTGCTCAAGAAACTACACAACTCGCTCACAGTTCATATCAGCGTTCATGAGTTCCTCGCGTACGGTCTTCTTCCTACGCAACGCTCCCTTCAACATCTTATTCTTCGCCATGCGGTCCAGTCTTCGCTTCAGCAGCTGGCGCTCTACCACAAAGTAGGAGCCGCCCAGGGCAAGCGGCCCATGAACAGTAAAGCCGTAAGAGACCGCGGTCTGTATGACAGGAACCACGCTGCCCTTGGGAAGTGAATCCGGGGGAAGAAGTCCCTGTTGGAGGAGCAGGAGCGGACTGAAGTAGGGTGAATTAAGGTTGAAGTTTTTCCGTCCAGTCATGCGGCATTAACTGTTTGAAGAAAGCCAAGGCCGTTGAAGAGATTCTCACAACTGAAACGTCTCTCATCCTATTCACTTTCGCCTTGATATCACGGAATGTTTTGGCAATGTTTCTCAATCTTGAAATATTTCTTTAATTGGTTTCACTTTTGCTGTTATATCAATCGATTTTTTTCTTTTAAAGACCAAAAGTCTGAAATATCTCTTTATTCGTTTTTCCCTTTTGTCGTTATGTCAAGCAGCTTCCCACGTTAAACTTGCAGAAGTCAATTTGAGATCTAGCGGCTCGCTTATGAGAAACCCGAAAGGGACTGGCAATCATCTTTGTGTTGTTTTTGCGCAGTGTTTGATATAATGTTTTTTTCATGCCTATTAAAGCGGGTTTAGCGGAAACCCCCAGGGGTGCCCTATCATCATGTGTTGGTTAGCCCTCTCTAAAAATGTCCCATAGGAATCCGAGACGAACCCATAGTTATATATGTCAGTGCTCGCTTTAAAAAGAGAAGTAAAAGCATGATAGATCAAATTTTGTCTTCAGATTTTTTGCATGCAGCTCTGACCTAAAATACGCTGGATGTCCTACTCACCTCAGAGCACACACGGCTAAAAACAGCAGCGCTTCCAGACGGTAGAGGCAACGGCGACTGCCTCGCACCGCGATGATGACGACGACGTTTAGCAAGATGATGGCCTCATAGGAGATGAAGGCGAAGATGGATGAGGCGAAGAGATCGGAGAAGACGAATGAGGCGCGGACGACGCAATGGCGCACCTCGGGATCGTACTCGAAGTGGCGTTCGAGCGCTGTGCCTCCGACGTCCAACGCGGAGAGGGCAACCGGAATCACGACAGCAGCGGCGACGAAACCCTTCTCCTTTTGCGGTTTTTCCCATCCGCACCAGAGGGAGATACGCATGATGGCCAAGAGAAAGGCAAGAGCTGACGCTTGGGACTTCGCCCAGAGTGACAAGATCGCGTGGGCACTGCATGCCGGGGCATAGTCCTCATAAAGATCGCTGCCGGTCCACACGAAGAAAAGGAATGGCGGAACCAGGACCACGGCCGTGAACAGGTTGACGAGGGAGAGGAGAAAGATACAGTAGGCGGAGACTGAGAGGCGCCCGTTGAGCTCACTCCACTTAAGCGTGCAAACCAGCAGAGCCACGTTGAGGGAGAGTGCGATGACGGTGATAACCGAGCAGACGACAGCTACCTCTGGAAAGGCGTTCGCGTAAAACGCCGATGTGTCCGAGAGCGTCTGCTCGGGTAGCGAGGCCTAAAGAAGCGAAACTTTGCGAGACAAAGGGGCATCATTTACATTGAGGCTCCCTTCGACGCCGCCGCTGTGGGCGATAAACATGATGCCGACTAACGGCCACATTTTCGGGGCGAAGGATCCCCTCTTGTGGCACCCCGGAGAACAATACGTTATGTGAATATTTCAAGACTCACACGAGATTTGATCTGTAAACAACCCGACTCGACTGAACGCGCGCCTCTCGTGACAAATGGATGATTGAGACGGATGGGTTGCAAATTGCGACAGACGCTTCCGTCTGATTCCGGCGGACGACCCCTCCCTCGCCCATTTGAGGATGTCGTGGCTGCACAGCGGTCGCCCCAACCGAATAGTTTATAACAAGTAGCATAGGCGTAACAACGTACTTATTCCTTTCCATCCGTCCATCAAACTTCCATATCCGCGGTACTTTCCTCCTTGACTTCCACTGGTTCCTCCTTGACTTCCACTGGGCTCTCCTGGTTCGAGCAGTCATCGTTCTCCTCGAGTTTGGAATTGTCAGCATCTGGCTTCCGCTCGCTCTCTTGATCCCCGTTCACAGAAATGCCTTTCCTCTCCGGAATTACCGATAGGAACGCTTCTTTCCAGTCTCTCGATTGTGTATAATGTAGTAGAATCTCGAAGACGTGGTTAATTGTAAGCACCTGAAATGGAAAGACGTTACAAAATCTATAAATTCCTCGCGATCTCACTTTTCTCGTGGTCAACTTAATATACTCCGAAATAGGTAGCCGTGCGTGGTCGTATCCTTTTTCCTGCGCTATACGGTAGCTAAGCCCTTTGTGGGCATTGTGATCTACGATTCCACCGATCACATATACGCACTTCTCGTCAAGATCTGTGAGTACATTGTCCGACTCGGCAGTCAAGTAGACCACCTTCTTGTCAGGCAGGGCCGTGGAGACGTCGTCGCTGGTGATATTGACGTCCCAATTCTTGGTGGTTTCACTTCTTTCGAACGCCTAAAATGAGGACTTACACACGAAAACGTGAACAGGCATACCTCTTTGGCGGCTCCTGTCATGCTTACGATTGAAAATTGCATCGGCGCCTAGAACTTTAAGTGAGTCATTTAAGCAGAACGGAGGCACAAACCTCGGAATGACGGTTGGCGGAATAAGAGAAGGCTAACTGGGCGATAGTGGCTGATATTGCCTTGTCGTTCATATACTGAAATGTGGGACAGTTAACGGTGAACAATCGTCCGGAAGAGTCACCTCTGAGTATCCCATGTCAATGGCGACTGCCTGCTTGCAGCTCGATGACGCCATCGAGTAGCACGGTTTCCTCTTAGGAACATCGATGCCGGCCTCTCGCATCGCCTGACGCTTCGCCTTCTTCCTCTCCTTTTCGACCTTCCTCTTCTCCTTCCGGTGCTCCAGGAACCTTTCGCGTTTTTGCAGCTTCTTCATTTGCTTCTTGGACATGGGCGGCTGGGGATCAGAGTCCTCGTCGACGACCTCCTCAGATATCTCTTGAGGCTCCTCCTGAGTCGTCTCTACTGCGTGGTCTTCAGCCGCAACTTCACAAGACATCTTGGATCTGAAATACCATAGAGGCTAGGATATGCGAGGAGAACACCCGTGGTTGCTGTCACTGTCACAGCATGAAGTAACCACCGAACGATCGACGAGGGAACAGTAATACCGGAGAACGCTGACTCCCACCCAAGAACACAATAAAGATACAGTGGTTGAAGAGAGCCAACATTTATTTCACAAGCGTCTAGTAGGACAAGACGACATTACGTAACAATAACAGAGGGCGGCACAGTCTTCATTTCTTGCCCGACTTCTTGATGCCCGCTCCTCCCATAGGGCCCTTGCCAGCGGCCTTCGCGGCGGCCTCCTTCAGCTTCTTGGCTTCCTCCTGCTGCTTCTTCTTGAACTCGATGTCCTCCTCGCTCAGGTCCTTTGCGCCCTTCTTGGCGGCCTTCAGGGGCTTCAGCTTTCCTCCTTGACGGCCCGACATGGCAGAGTTACCGAGGTGTTCTGAAAACAGGAGTGAGTAAGAATAGCCTTAAGTAGAAGAATAAGGAAGAAACAAAACGACGCGGCAAGGAACAGAGCGAACTCGTGCTCTGAACTGGTTGTCCTGTCCCAAGTCTGACGAACAAGACGGCCGTAAGTCCCGGTTTCAAGGATCGGATCCGGCCTGGCGTGCCTCAACTCCCGTTTGATGACAAAACGCGAGAAGACGTTCTTCCGAATGGGTTATCAGAGAACAACGGAGAACCACCAGAGAGCATACAATCCACGAACCGTATCCTGGGCACACAGGAGCAAAAGAAGAAGAAGACGAGAAGCGACGCCACAAGGACAGAGAAACCAGAAGATCCCACGCTTGGGACTTCGCCTTTTCCAGTCGGAAGTCGGAACGTTTCGGAACATCCAGTAAACCTCGCACCATCCTCCCTGTTTCGTCACGAAAGTTCTCCTTTCCAAAATCAGCCTTGCATCAGGCTTTTCACTTCAGATGACCGCCTTCGAGGAGCTCGGTGTGCTTCCGGAGCTCGGCGAAGCCGTCTCCACGATCGGCTGGGAGTGAGTCCGTCCACGTGTTCCCCACTGTAACCCTTCTTCAGGTTGCCCACGGATATCCAATCCGAGGCGATCCCGGCGATCCTCGGAGGATGCGACGTCTTCATGGTAGCTTCTGTCTGTGTCTCGTTTGCACTAATGTCTGTCTCTTCAGGCCGCTGAGACGGGCAGTGGCAAGACCGGGGCCTTCTGCATCCCCGTGCTCCAGATCACTTGGGAGTCGATGCGCGACGAGCTTCTGGGCAAGAAGCGGAAAGTAGCCACGAATGTGGCACCCGACGACCCTTGGGGACTGAACCAGTACGATCGGGACAAGAATCTCAGTACGAACATCGCTAAATGGTCATTACTCAAGTGGTTTCAGTGATTAAGGGGCTGAGTTGTCGCTGTAGCGATGGGAAGAACTGGCACGGGTGCAGAGCGAACAAAGGCGTCAAGGCCGAAGGAAAGTACTATTACGAAGCTGTCATAGCGCAGGACGGACTTTGCAGAGTCGGATGGTCGACTTTGGAAGGGAAACTGAATCTAGGTAGTTATCTACCCCACGGATGGAGACTAAATTCTCCTTTCAGGGACCGATGGATTCGGATACGGCTTCGGCGGAACCGGCAAGAAGAGCTTCCAGAGGAACTTCGAAGAGTACGGAGAGTCCTTCTCCCTGCAAGACACGATTGGCTGCTTCTTGGACCTGGACAACCGCCAAATCCATTGGTCCAAGAACGGCAAAGAGTTCGAGATCGCCTACAAAATCGACAAACGCCTCGCGATGTCCACCTTCTATCCAGCGCTGCTCCTTCAGAACTCCGAGTTGGAGTTGAACTTCGGCGATTCGCCCTTTAGATATCCTCCCAAGAACGTACGTTGGATGGACTTGACTGGGTACTAAAGCTATCGTTTTAGGGCTTCATCGGACTCAACCAGGCCAAGCCCATTGTGGTCGAGCTTTCCGGCATCACGGCCTATGGGCGTGCCTCACAATCGAAGGAGAGACCGCGAAACGCTCCGGTTTGCGTCATCCTGGAACCTACCATGGAACTCGCGCGGCAGACCCACAACCAGATCGATCTCTTCAAGAAGAAGCTGGCCTCGCCCGCCATTCGGAACGTCCTGGTCGTTGGTGGGAAACCCATGCCGCAGCAACTGAGTGAAATAGCCGAAGGGGTTGATATCGTAACCTGCACGGCTGGTCGTTTCAAGGATCTCGTGACCAATGAGAAGATCATCCTCGATTTCGTTCGCTTTTTCATCCTTGATGAAGCTGTGGGTTACTGTAGCACTCCCGCCCTTTTGAATCTATTGTCTTCCAGGATCAGCTGGTGGCCGCCTCCCCGGACAGGAATGCGATTCGCGACCTACACGACAAGATTCCAACGTATGCTCCGACTGGGGAGCGACTCCAGATGGTCGTGTGTTCAGCCACGCTGCACAACCAGGAGGTGAAGAAGCTCGTAGGCGATAATCTCATTGGACCGTTCCGTCATCCTTGTGGTTTAGGAAGGCTTGATGCACTTCCCACAGTGGGTGGATCTCAAGGGTCGGGACACGGCTCCTGAAACGGTGCACCACGTCGCTTGCATGGTCGATCCCAAGGCAGATAAAAGCTGGATCCGTCTTCGCTCGACGAAAAGCTGCATCTCCACGGACGGAATCCACCAGAAGGACCAGATTAGACCCGGTTCCGAGCAGCAAGAAACCCTTTCGGAGGCTGTCAAGATCCTCAAGGGCGAATACGTGCTCAAAGCGATCAGGGAGCACAAGATGGACCATTGCATAATCTTCTGTAGGACAAAGCTGGACTGCGACAACCTCGAGAGATACTTCAAATCCACTGACCCCGAGTTGAGCTGTGTTTGTCTTCACGGCGATCGCTCCCCCGAGGAACGAAATCAGAACCTGGAGAAGTTTAAGGTAGGAAAACGGCGTCCAGAGGTTCTATAGGGGATTTTATAGAAGAAGAAGGTCAAATTCTTGATCTGCACGGACGTCGCCGCACGAGGAATTGATGTTCGCGGAGTGCCTTACGGTAAGGAGGACTCTTCCCAGATTATATCATTGACTTATTCCGTTTAGTGATAAATATGGCCTTGCCTCCCGCCGACGAGAAGCAGAACTACGTCCACAGAATAGGTCGTGTGGGTCGCGCTAACCGGTAAGTTGCGGCCTCTCGTTCCGTTCTTACGGTCTTCTTTTCCAGAATGGGCCTTGCAATTTCACTTGTCTCCACCGTCCCCGAGAAGGTGTGGTACCACACTTGTCGGTCCAAGGGTTCCAGCTGTCACAACACTAATCTCACCAGCCAAAGAGGGTGCGCCATGTGGTATGACGAAGTCGGGGTAAGCAAAATCCAGAAAGCTTAAGCTAAAGGCTCTTCTTCAGTATCTCAACGAAATCGAGCAGCACTTGGGAGTCACCATTCCTCAGATTGAGACGGACATGGCGGTCCCCGTAAACGAGTTCGACGGGAAGGTGGTTTACGGATCAGCACGAACTAAACGAGGTAGGACCCCTTCAGTCATTCCTATCACAACGGAACTACTTTAGATGGATTTACGGGTCACGCCGTGCAGCTCTCTGGCGTAGTGGCGGAGCTTAATGACCTAGAACGGGAAGTCCAGTTCGCCTATCTTCATATGTGTGCTCACTGAGATGGATCTTCGAGAAGGATGGATGTTATTTTGTATTTATTTTGTTTCTCCGATGTTCAAGATTTTAGATAAAGATGGTTTCATAGACGCTTCGGGAAGAAAGCTTTATTGGACTTCCGTGCTAGAGATAGAGAGGAGATACTTAAGAACTAAACAAATATGGGAGACGCTAGAGGAATCAATGCTGAGATGCAAAGAGAGAACGCGAGAAAATATGATCGGGTCACCAGGGTTCAGCGCTGGTCGTTGAGGTACCGCCGAAAGTCGGATCTTCGCGAGGGATCTATTTTTTCCAGGTTTCGAAATGTTTCGGTTTCGAAAACCAGGTTTCGAAATGTGAAATGATTTGCCACTTAATCTCGACGCTACTTTGTGCAATTTCATGAGCAGGCCGTCTTTCTAGTTAGTAAGGTTGGATGTCCCCGTCAGCCTAGATGTGGTCACTCCTGTAGTTCAGAGCTAGAGGGACAGGAGCAGTTTCCCGGTTTCCAGGCACCAACTGGTTATTCCCTCGAAGCGTTCTTTTTTTTGGAACCCGGCGGAGTTGAGTTGAGTAGAGCGGGCCAAATCGGCGGCGTGACAAGATAACACCAAAGGAAAGTGCGAAAAGATCACATAAACAGCCTGGGTAGAGCAGAAATGTTCGTTCTTGATTGTTCATCGCTTTACCGTACTCCATGTGCTCAACTGACGATATTGTAATTTAGATATTATCTTCTGATGAAGCGCCAACGACCTGAAACGCAAACGCCAGAGAAGCCTCAATACGACCTCCCAAACGATTTCGCCTACCTTTCCAGAGACATCATTGCGGACGTTGTGGATGCACATTCGAATCCAGATACGTGGCACATCGGAGATTTCGATAATCTACAGTATGTAGAAGGCGATTGGAGAGAGATAGCGCGAAACCACTCCTTTGTGACATGTCGAATTAGTCGAGAAGGCCCGTCACTCACAAGATGTTCCGGATTTAATCGAAAGAGGAAAATTCAGTTTAAGAATCTTCTCCCCAAAGATGTTATAAGAAAGGTGGAGTGCACAGTGAATCCTTCCAACCACCCAAACATATCTGCCTTAATCCCAAGGATGACCGATCAGTTAGAGGCCACTGGCACCGATGTCGAACTTGCATCTGCGTTGAAGCTCCTCCCGGACACCTTCCATGAGATTCGCATCTTCGCATTGAATGGCGGCATACCCAGCAGAGCCGGACGTCTGGCTTTAGAGGCGCAAGTGAACGAAGCTCTGTTGGCAGAGCGTTTGAGGAAGTTTGTCTTCTACAATAGAACCCGGCCTGAGGAGCGACTTAATCTGGACGCCTCCTTGAAGCACTTCGTGAGGAAGCCATGTTTTGAAGAACTGGCGATGGATATTGTCGTTGGCCTGGATGTGGTCGCCGAAGCGGTCGAGAGCTGGAGGCAGAAGCGTGTCTTCATGGTTCCTACCCAGAAGTTGGTCGTTTGCTTTGAACCCTCGGTGCACAAGTTGGAAGAGTTGCTCATGAGACTTTTCCCGGTGGAGAAGTATAGCGCAAACTCCGACTGGCGTCACAGTGAGAGGCACGCCGTCGACAGTGATCGCGTGCTGACGTTCCAAACTTGCCACATGACCGATCGCATAATAGTGAACTTCCTCCAAATCGAAAGCGGCGAATCTTGCAAATCTACCCAGTTCAACTGATAAATCTGCCGAATCGCAAGAATAAAGAGTTTACCCTTAACTATTCACATGGCACCTATCTGTTTCTAAACTGTTCTAAGTGAGCTTTCGTGCCCCGGATATCTTTACTGGAAGAAAGCTTTATTGGACTTCCGTACTAGAGATAGAGACGACCCTCTTCGAGGAGATACTTAAGAACTAAACAAATATGGGAGACGCCAGAGGAATCAATGCTGAGATGCAAAGAGAGAACGCGAGAAAATATGAGAAGACGTTATCGGGCCACCAGGGTTCAGCGCTGGTCGTTCAGATACCGCCGACCGGCCGGGGAAGACCGCACACTGAAAGTCGAGAGTTAGAAGGATCCGGGACCGCGAATCTTACCATTCCTGGAGCAAGTACTGGGCTTGCTGGATCTGGGCAGGCGTTCCCGTGATGGTGATGATTCGCTCCTCGTTGCCGTGGGCCGGCTCCACGATGACAGTCGCCCCGGACTCGTCCCGGATACGGTTGATCCGCTCGCCGCCCTTCCCGATGATGGTGCCTCCCAACTCGTTGGGGATCGTCACCTGAGTGGACTGGGTGGCCCCGTAGGCGCCGGGGTAGGGTCCTTGGGGCATCGGGGGCATGGGCGGACGACCGGGGGGTCCGGGCATGTAGGAGGGTGGAGGTCGCATGCCCGGGTATCCCATGGGCATCCCGCCGCCCATGTCGCCGCGCATCATCGGGTCTCCTGGCCGAGGACCGGCCGGGCCTCCGGGCATGCCGAACTGAGGAGGCGCGCCCGGAGGGGCGGGACCTCCTTCGCGGGTCATGCCTGCGTAGCCTCCGTACTCGTTCGTGTAGTAGGGGTCGTAGTTCACGGGGTCATAAGGGCGCTGGACACCCTTGATCGGGATCTGGAAAGGGGACTGGGTGACTCCAAGGGGCTTCGTGGCTTACGCTCTTGATGTACTCGATGACCTTGCCCATGGCGATGGCTACCTTGTCGGTGCCGGCGCCGGAGAACTGGACGATGCGGTCCGTGGACTGCGGGCAGCACTGGGAGAACACCTTGAGGGTGACTCCGGTCTCCTCGCGGAACTCCTTGATGCGCGCGCCGCCGCGTCCTATGATGGCTCCGGCGTGCGACTGGTGCACCAGGAGGCGCAGGTCGTTCTCCGCCTTCTTGTCGCGGTCCTAGAAACACCCCATGAAGCAGTGAAGAACAAGCTGCGGTCTTACATCGTTAAGACGCCCTAGAAGGTCTTCGACGACTTTCACGATCTTGTCCGCCTCCGCGACGATGGTTAAAACGCTAAACAGAGTGGGTTAGTACGACCTAGGCAGCAGTGAAGGAGAGAACGTCAAAACAAACACCACACAACAAGAACTTGATTTGGAATTTGGGGCGAAGGCAAACGTGGAGTCACTCGCTCGAACTTCCGTGACTTAAGTCATAGAAAGAGGAGAAACTTAAGTGATAATGGAGTAGTGGTGGAGGTGGTGGAGGATGGTGGAGGTCATTTGCGTGAGCGCCTTACTGGGATTCCCTCTTGGAGAAGACACGGGATGGGCACGCAAGGATACTCCCAATAGCTGGAAGAAAGGATTGGACGGATGAGGTATTACCGTTCTGGCGTATTTCTATCAGGGACGGAGAGGGTCGCTTCGAACTGCAAAGATAACATTTATAGGCGAGGAATCCGACGAAACACCGCACGGCCAGGGAAGCTGCCGCGCAGGGTGGTGGAAAGGATCGGGTTTGGAAGGCTAAGGACGGAAATTGGCTTCGAAACTCAGTTGCTACGGACCCTCCGCGGGCTAAGTCAGTTAGAACCGAAGGTATACCTCTTCTCGGAGACGCTTGATGTTGTCGCCTCCTTTGCCGATGACAGCTCCGGCCGAGCGGGTCTGGATAAGGACGCGGCACTCGAACTTGCCGGACTCGAGCGCGGCGGCGAACGAGTCGCTTCGCGGGCGTTTTCCTCCGTTGCGGTACATCTCGTCTCCTCCGGTGGGTCCGCTTCCTTGTCTCTTCATACTGGAATCGCACAAATGGGCCTTCATGTGCTGCTATCGCCGCGGCCACGGTTATAGGTTCTCGCACGATCAACAGCGACGTCAAC
The DNA here is from genome assembly GCA_016648015.1 of Steinernema khuongi. Classification (NCBI taxonomy): domain Eukaryota; kingdom Metazoa; phylum Nematoda; class Chromadorea; order Rhabditida; family Steinernematidae; genus Steinernema; species Steinernema khuongi. The sequence goes on along the minus strand of JADLIF010001878.1, from coordinate 89,666 downwards.
ACGGACCTTGGCACATCTCCAAGCAGGGACGCTGCTAAGAGCAGCACGGGCCAGGAAGGGCGGCGAGGGAGGCGACGCCATGGCAACGCGATAAGCGACGCGTACGCCATCTGCCGGTCACTTGAGGCCACTCGGCGGCGTTCTAGCGCGCAGCCCGGCGCGGCTAGCTCTGGCAAGCGCCGCAGCCTCGGTCGCACATTCGTGGCGGGAGCCTCCCGGTCAGCCGCACAAAGAAGAGCTGTCTTTGGACGTTCCTTTCCCTCGCCTCCTGGCCTCGTGTGTTATCAGTGAATTTCGGTGCTATATAGTGCAGCTTATCGCGCCGGACCGGAGTCCAGAAGAAGATGCAAGGTTCGGAAGGAACGGTGGCTGTTTCGGTGAAATCGAAAAATTAATCAAAGCATTCCCCACCCGCATCAAACAGCGAAAATTATGTGGTGAAAGCGAAGATCCAATGCGAAAATGTGTGAATGGAGAATTTGTAGGGCTTCAGAAGTCAAGCCAGCCAGAAAGAGGATCGGGCCGGGTAGAACGGGTCGAATCTAACTCGACTGTGTGGAGGCAGAGGTGTGAGAGGGCGCAGGCAAAGAGAGAAAATTTGCGCCCTTTTGAAAGCAGTTCTCCACATTGTGTGCTGGCAAAGGGACCTGTCAAGCAGGAAACTGGACTCAAAACATGAAAATTTTTATAGCCCACCCTTTTTTAGCAAACTTTCTATGTCCTCCAGAAGCTCTATAAACTAGGAATGTCTTTTATACACTGGCTTTTCAGATTATTCATTTGATAAGTTTTGCATTGCTAAATCCGCTGTACGACTCCTCTGCACAATCTCCCCTCAATTGAACAATGAGGTTCTCTGGGGGAGCTGTTCCGAGAATTGGACCCGGACCCGCTTCCTGGAAGCGAAGCAGTCCCTGAAAGAGTGGATAGGTGTACGAAGCGAACGTATCAAAGGCCGAAGAGCAGCGAGGCCTCCGAGGTGGCGAGCGTCGAAGCAATATATTTTATCAAAATATAAACAGAACCACATGTAACGAAGGAAAGCAACTGTTATTACAAATGGAGGACACACACGCGCGAGTGAAAGGGAAGAACGGGCTGACGGAGTCGAAGAACGCTTGGAGCTGCGAGAACGCTGAGGACGAAGCCGGCGGATTCGAGCCTTCTGCAGACGCAATCACAGAGAGAGAGGAGAGGAGAGAGAATACATTAATAAATCATCTGCAACACCCGTAATTGTGCAAAGCGTGAAATCTCTAGAAACGTAGCTTAGGAGAGGGAAACGACTAGAAGGGCGACGGCGACGTTCGGCGGTTCCGGTGGCCTCTGGCGGAGAAATGCGCACTGAGAACTTGGGGAGGAGGAGGACACTATATACAGAATGACTCGGGAGGGGCGCTGACGAGAACAATGCCTTTAAAGCTGGGAGGGAGAGCTCGGGAGAGGGAAAGGCACTGGAAGATTAGAGAAGAAGCCGCTGGAGAGCAGACGCCACCGGAGGTCGCCGGCCCCTCAGCGAAGGAGCCGCGATGCGTCAGATAACGGCGGTCGGTCCGCGTCGCTCCGCTTTCTCGAAAAGTACCCGACGGATCAGCAAATCTAGGAGCTGGCTGGCGGCGGCACGGCGGGGCTATAGGAGCTCGTACTGTCGCAGGTGGATGCGCTGGATAATGTCTCTGCAGTCGTTGAACACCCGGCGAATGTTTTCCGTGTCGACGGCACAAGTGAAGTGGGGATAGCAGTGGTGGCGACCGTCGCCCGCGGCCGTCGAGATGCGCTGAACACGGAGGGTTAGAGCGGAGTAGGGGCTGCCGGTATCGTATTTATGACCCAGCGTTTTGAGAAATCGTTTCAGATCAGGTGGAGAGGAAGTTTTTGGTGAAGGCTGTCCTTAGCGGAGGGGAATTGGAGTGATTTGGCGGCATTTAGAGATAGAAAATTTCCGGATCCGAACGGTCTTGTAGCCCTCTAAACTACGAGGTCGTATAGGGCCTTAGGTCAATGTCCATGTCTTCCTCATGTATGGCTTCTTTGATGGGACAGATCATGGTGATGTTCTGCCCTCGGTCACCTCTAGGGGCATCAGGGACTTCCACCTACCAGGAACTCTCCACGGATGAAGTACTTCGCCTTCACGACCTCGGGGTTCTCCGACGCTTCCAGATTCGCCGCCTCGGCAGGCACTTGGTAGTTGGCAAATTCGGGGAAATGCGTTTCGAGCCTGTGTTTTCCCGCTTTGATTTTCTCGGCGAGCAGATCCTGCTTGTTGAGAAACAGAATCACCGAGATCGTCTTCAGCCATCTGTTGTTCCAGATGTTCTTGAAGAGGGCGAGTGATTCTTTGAGCCTGTTCTGCGACGCGTCCTCCCACAGCACCAGGTTGTAGGAGGAGCTCGCGCACACGAAGATGATGGCGGTCACGTCGTTGAAGCACTGGATCCACTTCCGGCGCTCGTCTCGCTGACCACCCACGTCAAACATACTGCAACACGGGGATACGGTAGCCGACGGGCGCGAGCAACTCACTGAAAGCGCACTTTGTCTACTTCGAATTTGGTTTCGAAGATTCCCGTAGTCATCACACGACATCTCAGAATATCCTGAAGCGACCTTAGATCCTCTGGGACTCGAGCTCTAGTACCTGTTCCGAAGGGTTGTAGTCGTTTTGCCGAATATCGGCTACTTTGTCGAGGAAACTGAAAGGATCGGGGCTAGGAGGTCAGGGAGGGGGAGGACTCACTATTTGGCGCAGTCGATCAGCTGGTACTCGTTGCTCCTCTCGAAACACGCTTGCACGCCTTTGTCGTTCCAACATTTTATCACGTGATCGTAGAAGATCTAAAGGGTTACGGTAAGCTTAGATTTCCAACGCGGACTGTGTAGGACCGAGCCTTCGAGGAATATAGTCAGAAGTGGGCCTTGCTTTAGGCCTTTCAGTTAAGCTTCCCCACAGCCTCGGAAGATCAGGTCTCCAGTGTCCAATCCCGAGCTCCTTTGAGTCAAGAAGAAGGCGCAGTGCTGACTATATTCCCGGGTTTGGTCCCCCACAGCCCTTCCAATACCTCAGTCCGTCTTTTCACCTCTACTTCAAAGCGGCTGAGGTCACCCTGGAGCGCGCGCCTTGACATTCCCTTAGCCTTAAGCCTCTTCTCCTAGCCTACTTACACCCTAGTTTAGTCGATATTTATAGCCTCGAGGACCTAAAAATAGTCCCACGTCGGCAGGGACCCGAAAATCGATGGTCGTCCGTGTAGTACTTGAGTTGCCGGGCCTCCCTCGCAGAAAAAGCGGACCTCGACCCTCTGTACGTCGATACGCCTCCGGGGCATCAGCTGCGCGGAATGTGTGCGCCGCTGGACGTTTTGGACGTTCGTGGAGCAGAGCAGGCGCCGCGAAGACGCACCTCCGGCCAAAAAAGGTTCAGCCCGGGCAGTCCCCCGACGGCGGCGGCGGAAGAATCGAATGTCGCGTCGGGCGCTGGTCCTCGACAAGACGACGGGGCAGTTGTCGAAATTAGCTCAGATTTGACGAAATTGCATTCCAAAATCGGCCAATTGCCCTCAACCTAGGAGAGAAGCACGCTCTGGTACAGTACCCCGGCGCGTGACGCTTTCTGCGTGATTGGCGCCGCCTTCTGAAGGCGCTTCCATTTATCATTTGGCAATCACCATCCAATTTCAACTTAATCCGGCCCGATTACTCAATTATTCGCCCTCGGCGTCCTCCGCTCCACCGAAGCGGCTTCCGCCGGAACAAAACAACGTCGTTGGGCGCCTTCTCGGCGGAGGCCAGGCGGCAATTAGCCTCTCCGGATCGTGCGTATCGTCCGCGCGCGATAAAACGAGCCAATTCGGACCCCTCGACCGTTCCCAGCCTCGCTCGACGGCTTCGTTCCCCGGCGAACGTCCTTGAAGACTCGGCTATTTTGGGGCGCCGAAACAGGTCCTCCTCCGACTATCCAGCAGGCTGACTCAGCGCACGCAATAACAAACACGCAGCAGCAGCAATTAAACGATTTGCCGAAGACGAACGAGTTTCCGCGCGCGATAAGAAGGCACCGAAAGTGCCGTTCGAGTAACAAACCAACCTGTGGGTAGTCGAAGTCCGGCGCCGAGGCCACGGTGAGCAGATAGTCGCGGCTGGGTTGGTTGGCGGGGTCGTCCAGCTGCACCACCGGGTCGATCTCCGCCATGGCGTTCAGTATCACCTGAAGAAGCACCCATGACTCATGTAAGGGGCTCTTGGAGGCACAAGGAGGGACAAAGGGACTGTTTTTGCACGGCTTCCGGCCTCCGAATCCCACGTCAAGCAGCACCTGAAGCGGGCGGTGACTCATAAGGCCGCTTCCAAAGGGGACGCAAGGTGCAGCTTTGTTTGAGTTTGCAGCTGAGCGCTCGCGTGAGTGTGCGGGGCTATAAATAGCGCCGCTAAAAATAGCGGCGACGCGATAAAAGTGGAAACGAATCGTAAAGCGACGACTATACGACGGCGATGAGCACGCGCGTGGAGATAAAGACCGGCGACGGCGCTGGATCCAGAAGGCAGGGGTCTCCAGAGGGTGCCGGGCCAAGTACCTGTATTGAGTCGCGGATGTTCTTGCGGATGTCGCACATCTTCTCCTTCTTCTCCTTCTCGTTGAAGCCGTTGATGTGCAATATCCGCATCTGCTTCACGATCGTACTTTTACCCGATTCGCCAGCTCCTAACAGCAGTAATCTAAAGCGGTGCTCGTGGCTGGCTGGCCGGGGCCGGGCGGTACCTGTGAGTAGCACGAAGGAGTTGCTTGTCTTTCTGGAGCTGCTCCTCTATCTGCTTGTTCACTTTCCGTTGCTCGCGCTCCTCGTCACCGAGGGCGCCCGAGTTTCCGATCATGCAGCCCATGAGCCGCATTCTGCCCGAAGAACGACCCTCCTCACGAGCTAGCACCACCGCCCTGTTGACGTCCACGGCCGTTTGTGATGGCGTCCTCCGTGCTGCTGCTACCAGCTGCAAAATGAGCGCCAATTAGGAGCGAGTGGCGCAGGCACGGCCAGCGGCGCGAAGGACGGCGCGCCATCTTCGTCGCCCTACAGTCTCCGGCGCGAGGACCTGAACCTCGCCCCTCCTTCGCCGTAAAAGTAGGACGCGCGTCCGCGGGCGAATACAGAAGAAACAGAGCTGCTCGCGAATAAATCATCGCCGCTGATTCGCAACAACAAACTGCGGAATGGCACAACGGCCGGGGGAAGGAGCACCGAAAACACCAAAGCCAATTAGTCGTTTGAAGTGGAGTCGGCGCGAGGGCTGATAAGGGAGAGGAGCGCGCTCGAAGGACCGATAGGGAGCGGAGTTGGCAGGCTGCGGAGCGGCGGCGGCGGAGAAGATTAGAGTATAAATAGTAGATGAGTAATGTAGGCCCGGAGGAGAGGAACATGAACGGGGGGCTCGAGGAAAACCCGGGCTGCGGAGTCTGCTGGTTAGGAGGGGCGATGTAGCTAAAAATAACTGGAAGAACGCGGAAAAATCAATAAAAGACAACGAAGCGACCCAGACCGATGTCGAACTAAACAAACACATAGGGACGGCGCCGGCGAAGAGACGGCGGCGGCGAAGCCGAGAAGGAGGCGACGCCGAAATCGGCCACTTTCCGAAGCAGCCCGGACGGTCCGCCCGGGGACAGGGGCCCCGGAGTGGGGCCGGAAGCGGCCGCGGGGTACGGTAGAAGTCTCGGGGGCGCGCCGCGGAGTCGGAGCGGCGGCGGCGGCGAATCCTGGCGGCGTCACAGCGAGCGCTTCGGCCGCTCGCCGGACGACCGCTCGTGGGCTAGCTGCTAGCCTTCTCCTCTTCTTCTTGGTCGTCGCCGCCGCCACCGCCGCCGCTACTGCTCGCGGACGCCGCACACTCGCCTTACTCTCTCTCCCGTCTCTCGAGACAGCCATCTCCCCGTCGCACTCTCGCCGTCTTCTCGTGGCACCGAGGACGCCGCCGCCGATGGCCCGTCATTCCCTCTCGGTTTCGATCGAATATTCAAATCGGCCGCCGTTTCAAAGGAGCCTTTGATGGCCCCAAATGGCTCGTCGTCGTCGTCGTAGTGGGAATACCGCTTGCACATTTAGACGCTCCCACTGAGGCGCCGTTCTGATCCGGAGCCCTCCTGGAAGCCGGTCCTCCTTCGCCGGGAGCGGAGCCGGACAGGTTCAGAGGCCGACTTTTGTTCACTTCCTGCCTTCTTCTCCTAGATCGTCCACAGCAACTCTAAGCGGGCAAAGGAGGAGAAACAAAAGTGAGATCCATGTGAGATCCAAAAGTGCCAAGCTCCAGAGGATTGATTCACTGTGGGACCCTGACCCTACAGGTCAATGCTCCATCAAGCCTCCTGATAAGATTATAAGCCCGTCCTGACACCCAACACATCCGGATACCTGGGGATGTTACTGGAAGACTGACCATTTAGCTTTCGACAGATCTTCACAGTGTTTCCCCAGAAGGCCAGATACAAAAACGTTATAGTCGCTCTGGCCTATTCCTGGGCGACACCAAAGGCTCCTGCGGGAAAGAATGGTGGATTCCACTTACAATCAGATATCATTCACACAGTTCGCAATAACCTCCTTCCCTCCTTCAACCGTTGCCAGGCCAAAGCAAGCTTCTTAAAGGCCACAAGGTTAAAGTGTTAAAAAAAATAACTGAAGTACAGTATAAACCGGCTTATGGAACTTTCGGGAGACTCTCCATGAGTCTCTAGGAGCGGTGGAATCCTCTCCGGAAGATCACGTGCCAAGAAGCAACAGAGAGTGACAGGGAAGAAGATCTCGGAAGGGTGCAGTCCGCGGGAAAGTTCCTCGTGGGTGCCCAGCGATTCGAAGTGCATATGATAATTGAAAAGCTATCGGAGATGGGGGGTGGATGTTGGTTTTTCTACGCTGCTCGTAGGATCCAATACTATATTGAAACGCCCAAAGTAGTTAATCCCCAAAGGGCATCAATCAAAGTGGAAAGGTCAGCTCAAAGGTCGATTTTTGGAGAGCAAAAAATATTCCGCGCGCCAAAAGTGGCAACAAGGTTCTTCTCCCGTTCTCGCTCTTGCAGGAGAAGGGGTGGCATATGTTGTGCTGAAATCAGAATCCATGGATACCATGACCATCCTTCACACCCACAACATTTCGCTCGCAGAGGATGTTGCGAATGGTAGAGATAGAAGGGGCCTTTCCACACAGCCCAGATCAAAAGCAGTAGTTAGATGTTCTGGACGTTTCGAAAAGTAGAGGACTGGCTGTCAGCTTATCCAAACCTACGCCCAAATTGGTGCGGACAGAATACTCTACATTTACTGATCAAGGGCATGATTTTGATTACTTTAAACTCTTCGTATTGTGTTACAATTCGATTTCACAATGACTGCTTCGAAGCGACGTGGACGTTTTTGCAAGCGCTTCCGTAGTAGCCACGCGTCTTTTCCAACGACCTCTGCAGAGACGTCCAAAGAGGCGAATGCTTTCTAGGTGTCTTACCCTTGGTTTTCGCCATCTTTGCAGCAGCCATCGAAAGCCACATATCCAAAATCTTCCCCATTCCTGAGAAGGATCTCTGACGCAAGTGTCCCTAAGACTACGGTAAATGATAGTCTTTGGATCACAGCACTGTTCCAGTCCGAGGGAAAACAGTGTGACTTATACATACATCAGTTCCAGAACAGCGCAAGAAAGATAGATAACATGCGCACGGCATTCCTTACGTCAGAGCCAATCGGTAGTTGACAATATTAGCTCACCACGACCATTTTTAGACGCAATGTTTAGTCAAACACGCGATGGTCAAACTTTCGAAGATAAGATGTTCAAACAGTTTTTGTGAGTCGGTCACTGGTCACGAAGGTTCTTCCTCATCAAGTGGGCTCTACATGTGAATGGCACAACTCTCCTCTTCCTGCTGAGTGCAAGAGCACCGATTTCCTTCATCGCGTAAGGGCCTGGGAAGGTCCCTTTCCAAAGTCCCCTCCGAACTTTCGACACCTCCAGAAAACGGCCATTCGGGTAACGAAATAGCGGAACTCACGAATGACGCTATCAAAACGCAATAAGACGCGCAAAAATGCAAGGAAAATCGAATTCTAAATGTGTTGCAGAACTCGTTTATCGAAATCGCACATTTCCACACATACTTGTCGACGTGGATCCGAGTTAGGAAAGACAGGACTGTTTGTAAAATTTCGAAAGGTCGTTCGTTATTAGTACACCGTAGTGTTGTTATTGGGCGATATTTGTTTGTCCATCATTTCGATCTCATTAAAGTAGGTGGGTGTTGAGTGACAAATCCATTTTATTCCTGAGGGAGCGGAAAGATGAAGCTACCGGTCACTCTTGTCAAGTAGGCTGTGGTCAGAGATTCACAGCTACTGGAATGACTACCTAAGGGTGCGTTTCGCCCCGAAGGGTAAAAGTTAACCCCAGTAATACCTTACTTCCGCATTTCCAAGGCCAATCACCCTGCAGAGTGGCTTCAGAAATAAGATAGTTCCTAGGAAAGTCGCCAAGAACGGCCAATAAGGGTACTCCTCAAAGTATGGGAGATAAGTGTCGTAAAAAGTGTTGTAAAACCTCGGGCGCTTCCTCTCAATTGTCACAGAGCACATAAGCGATAAACCTATTGATGCTCCGCACACGGAAGTAGATTGTGTGGAGACAAATCTGTTTTTCAGCAAAACGGTTGCCGAAAACGGAAAAGCTTCCGGAAATCGTTTCCTCGACTACACTCGGTGTGTTTGCTGACGTCGTGTGAGCGAACTTTCAAATCGAGTCCAGATGAGTGAACCCTGGCCCCGGTTCCTGCCGGGTTGTCCAAATAAAGTGCTACGTTCTGTACTTCTGGAGTTTTGTGCACTAACTTGGATCATCCTATCCGCAGGAGAAACGTGGCTTTGCACGAACTCTTCCACAGGACATGGTGTGCTTGCTGACGTGCGTCAACGATTCACTCAAACTCTGGCAATGGAACATCCGAGTCTTAGCGACCTTCTGGAAGACCGCAATAAAAGGTCGGTTCATAACATGCTCCCATGTCTTAACCGTATACTGTAGTACATGCATACTTGCTGCCTGTGGTAGAAGGTACTTCTCCCTCGCCTCCTTCATTCGCGAATGAGTTATCGTGGAAAGTATTTCCAGGACAATTCCATGAAAGGTCCCTTCTGCTCTGATTTCTCTACTTTTATGTTTTTCACTGCGATTCAGAGAGCTTCCTTCCGGACATCCCGCCACAGGAAACGGAGGCGGCGACAGGAAATGGCGACTTTGATGAAAGGATTTATTTCTCAGAGGAGCGTTCTAGGAGCGGTCACAGGTGCTGGCCGGGCAAGTGGGCCGCCTGGTAGGAGTTGGTGCTCTTATGGGCACGCGCCGTGAGCGCCATGTCCTCCTCCTTCATGAGGAACAGCGAGGCCCCGTAGAGGAGCGGCGAGACGAGGCACTGTGTGTAGGCGATCATCATGGAGAGCACGGGCACCCAGCTGTCCATCTCGTGGCGGAACGTGCCCGTGAATGTGATGAGGAAGAAGGGGAGCTGGTAGAAGGGACTGAAGAGGTGGTAGAGTTAAAGAGATCGGAGAGATGGTAGGCTCTTTCCAAATCAAAGTGCTTTCAAAGGATTCATTTCATGGCCTATTTTAATGGAAAAATGCATGCGAAAAATGCACCAGGATAAGGGTCTTCGAATTAAATTCAGTGCCAAATTATATTTTTTGCAGCTCTTTTTTCTCTATGAGAAGGTCTATGATAAAGAAAAAACTTTAAAACCCACAAAAGAAGAATACCGGTCAATCTCCATCTGTAACATTGTCAAACCCTCCAGTGGAGTACGGTACCTGAGAAGGAAGGCGTAGACGAGGAATCGGCTCTTGTAGAGGCCGATGCTCTGGAAGACGATGGGGCTGTGGTAGAGGATGCCGAGCACACGGACGTAGGCGTAGTAGCTGAGGGCGGAGGGGAAGATGACGCCCAGGATGACGAGATAAGTGAGGAACTTCAGTCCACTGTCGCTGAGGCCCCAGATGCAGTGGTGGAGCCGCCGGTCGTAGACGACGATGTGGCCGTTGGTCAAGCAGGGGAGCGCGAGGGCGAAGGCGATCACCCAGGAGAGCACACAGAGCATGTTGGGCGACAGGCCGAAGAGCTGCTCGTAGTGGATGCGCGCAAAGGTGAGCAGATGGACTCCGGCGATGCACAGGATCATGAACTGCGTCACCGTCCACACTGTGCACGTCAGGAAGGCCTGAAGGGGCTGTGGGTCCATATCTCTGTAGGAGACTCACCTGGGCGCGGCAGAGGAGGTTGTTGTCGTACCAGATGTTGATCCCGGTCCACGTGTTGTAGAGAAGGAGGGGCACGAGCAAGAAGAGGCCGACCATGTTGGTGATGCAGAGGTGCGCGATGAAGTGCGACGAGATGAAGTTCTTGTAGAGTTTGTGGAAGATGATGTAGACGAGAAGGACGACGTTGGCCACGAGCGCGATCAGGCTGAGCACGAGGAACAGGCCGGCCAGCAGAGGCACGGGGTTCGGCTTGGGGGGCACGAAGGTCCCGTTGACGAAGACGCCGAACTCGGCGGCCAGCCTCTCGGACAGCTCCGACTCATTGTCCGTGCCGAACTGCCCGTGGCGACGGGCGAATTCGCGCTGAAATCGGTCCACTTATCGAATTTCTATTTTTGGACAATTGGACGCAAAAATTGAGCTCTGAGGCGTCAAAAACGCCTCGTTTGGTGGGAGCAGGGAGGGGGAAGGGCACGTACAGATTCGTTGGAGACGGCGAAGCTCCGGACGGAGGCCGCAAGCACCGAGGCGACGAGCAGCGGGAGCATGGAGTCACTCGGAGCGGAGCATCGGGATTCGGAGACGGGGCGAGCTAAGATCGGCGAGGGAAATGGCGGCGAGCGGTCTCCGTGCCGCGGGCTCGAGTCCCGGCGCCGCCTCCCGCGCCGCGTGGGACATTGATTATCGAGCTGGCCAGAGGCGACGGTCTGGCCAGCTGCGAACACCTACTTCGCCGTTCGAATCAGGAGCAGAAGCACGGGAAGAGGAGCTCCAATGCGACTTCGGCTTAAGGGTCCAGGGGCGTCAGAGGCGATGCTTCAAAGCTGTACCCTCTGAAACGAAAGCCTTGGAGATCTCCAGGCACTTCGGGACTCCTTGGAGATCTCGACGCCAAATGGCTTTCCTGCCAAGTCACTGGCGGCTAATTAGCGCCTTCGAAGCTTCGCGAAGCAGCCCAGGGATGGCCCTCTCGCCCGTGGGCCTCTGTGTTACCACTGATGCAAGCAGGGTTCCTCCGGAAGAAGCTTTTCCGGTCACCGGATTCAGAAAGCTTCACGTGTAGCGCGGTAACACGTTAGGGTGAAAGTCAGCTTCTGTTACCGGCGACAACGGTAATGAATTTTTCATAAGTTTAGACCTCAAAACATTTGACAACTTTGGCCAAAGCACGAAGAAGGGGTCGCATAAACCATACATGGATGAGAAATAAAGGAAGTGCCTCCAATTTTTCGCCTTCTTTTCGGAAAAGTCATTTGGAGGCTAATTAGCCCTCTGGGAGCTTCGCCCCGCAAGTAGTTGGCCAGACTCGGGGTGTTCCCTTCACCTCGCAGGATGTACTATGGCCACAGGTTCAGTGTTGAAAAGAGTTCTGTCTGGCAAGCTGGAACCAAAGAATAGGAACAATGGGTTTGAACATGAACAAAGCGGGAATTTTGCGTCATCGGGATCTCGGAACTGCTGGACGAATGAGGGATTGAGGTGCCATTGACGAACCCGAACGGTAATTGTCCACATCATGGTAGTTTTCTTCTCGATTTTCGGGTTATAAAATAACAAGAGAAAGAGGAGAATCCTTCTGAAGCAGATCGTCGCCTGGTAGATCGTTCCTGCAACCCTCCCATTGAAGGTAAAAAACCCAAAAATGTGCCTAGCTTTTTCTTTCTTCTAACCCACCTTCTCGAACGAGGCCCCATGGTCTTCTTCATCCCCCTTCCCGAAAGCCACAGCGAGGATCCCCAACGCTCCAAGCCCAACGGCTCTAATTTGCACTCTGCCAACTTGTTTTCTTCTTCTCTTCTCGTTTGTCTTGCAACGAACTCCCCGTGGAGCTTTCTTCTTCCCTCCGTCCCATGTAGAAGGAGCGCCTCTAGATGCTCAAGGAGGATCTAATCCTCGCTGACCCGGTCACTCAACGATCGCCCGAAGCTCTCTCTATCTAATCAGCTGGTTCCCGAGAGCTCGCCGCGTCCTGCGTGAGTCATCTCCTTCACCGATCGATCGCGTCACCGATTTCGACAGCAGAAGTCTCCTCGAACGGTCCTTCTGCGTTGGAAGCGGTCATCCCGCTCGATCGATCGTCCTAGGGATCCGAGCGATCGGACGGACGGATTTGGGGTGTCGCTGTGTGTGGTCCGTCCTTCGGCGTTCACTCGCCCCTATGACGTTGCGTCATGAGCGCCGCGACGGGCTGACCGATTACTCACTTTTTCAGTTTTTCGCTTTCCATGTGCTTTGTTCGTCCGCTCGGCTCAGGTGACTGCCTGTATTCAGTCCGCCGGCTCGATTCAGATTCGATTCCTCGCCTATCTCGCGCTTCTCCGTTCCAATCGATTTCCGAGTTGTTCCAGGCTGATCATGGCTCATCTCGCCAAAGCCTGTGAGATTGTGACGCGGGCCACTGAAGAGGACAAGAGCAGGAATTACGAAGAAGCTCTGACGCTCTACTTGCAGGCCATCGACTACTTCCTTCACGCCATCAAATGTACGTTTTCATCGCCGCGTTTCCTATCTTAAGATCCTGTTCAGATGAGACACAAGGCGAGAAGCAGAAGGAGACCATCAGGACTCGCTGCGCCTCCTACATGGACCGGGCGGAGAAGATCAAGACGTATCTGAAGCAGCCGAACAACAAGAAGAAGCCTGTGAAGGACAACAACGGGGACTCGAAGAACTCTGACTCGGACTCCGAGGACGCAGAGTCCAAGAAGCTTCAAGAGAAGCTCTCCAGTTCAGTGATGATAGAGAAGCCGAACGTCAGGTGGGACGACATCGCCGGGCTAGAGGGCGCCAAGGAGGCGCTGAAGGAGGCTGTCATCCTGCCCATCAAGTTCCCCCATTTGTTCACAGGTAGATAGGCTCTTCTGGCTTCTTATCCCTTCTTGGTTTCAGGAAAGAGACAGCCTTGGCGGGGTATCCTCCTTTTCGGCCCCCCGGGAACGGGTAAATCGTACATCGCGAAGGCAGTGGCGACTGAAGCCAACAACTCCACCTTCTTCTCCGTGTCCAGCAGTGACTTGGTCTCAAAATGGTTGGGAGAATCCGAGAGGTAGGTCTCCAAAGCCTTCCGTCCTCATCCAGTACGTTCCAGGCTGGTCAAGAATCTGTTCGAGATGGCGCGTGAGAAGAAGCCCTCCATCATCTTCATCGACGAAATCGACTCGCTGTGCTCCTCCCGATCGGACAACGAGTCGGAGTCCGCACGGCGCATCAAGACCGAGTTCCTCGTGCAGATGCAGGGCGTCGGGAACCACAACGACGGGATCCTGGTGCTGGGAGCGACCAACATCCCGTGGGTCCTGGACTCCGCCATCCGACGTCGTTTCGAGGTATCGTCCGTCGGATCGATCGAAGTCAACAATGCTTTAGAAACGAGTGTATATCCCGCTCCCGGAGCAGAACGCTCGCAAGGACATGTTCAGGCTCCACATAGGCCAGACGGTGAACACGCTGACCGACGCGGACTACAAGACGCTGGCCGAACGGACCCAAGGCTTCTCCGGACACGATATCTCCATCGTGGTGCGAGAAGCGCTCATGCAACCCGTCCGAAAGGTCCAAACAGCGACACATTTCAAGAGGGTTTCGGGTCCCTCTCGCGAAGATCCCACCATCATAGTGCACGACCTCTGGACCCCGTGCTCCCCTGGCGACCACGGAGCCGTGGCCATGTCCTTCCTCGACGTCCCCGGCGACAAACTTGCCGAGCCTGTGCTGAACATGGTAAGCACCCCGTGACGAGCTAAGATGAACTCCCGATTTAGAACGATATGCTCCGTTCCTTGATGAACTGCAAACCTACTGTGAATGCCGCGGATCTTAAAAAACTGGAAGAATTCACGAAGGATTTTGGACAAGAAGGTTAAACCGCGCAGATGTTCGTTTGGAGCAGTCCCTCTCTTCTTGCTATCTTAAATGTATTCCCGTCTTTTACTCTGTACATAAAGGAGGTAACAGAGGAAATAAAAACGTGTTGGAAGGTTGAATCCGGTGTGGAGGGGTACGGTAGGAGGTTGCTCTGTGCTTTATGCGTCTTCGTAAGGTTAAGTAGGACATATTTAACCCAATTCATTCAACACTTCATTCCATGAAACGAAGCTCAGAAGTCCTCAACGAGTATTGCCTCCTTCCGGCTTCTTCTGATCCTTCTCGCTTCCTTCCGAATCAGTCGTTACGGAGTTGTCTAAAGGAGGTCCGTCCTGACCGCCCTCCTCCTGATCTCCAACTCACAAGTTTTCCCAGCCTCCTCCATGAATCCAGTAGCCACGTCCTTCGCAATTCCAGCGGCTCCGCCGACCGTCTTCGCTGCTCCGTGGAACACGGAGACGATGAGCGAATTCATCGCGTCCACACTGCTAGTAAGAGCTTCCCGTGTTTTCTCTAGAATGCCGTGTTGGTCGTCTTCTGGGAGCTCTTAAAGGACATCATTGTTAAGGACTACCGGTTACCAACCATCAGTGGCTTTAACATCGTTGTCAGGTTTCGTCGAGTCCTCATTCTGGGGAGGGACTCCAGTTTGAATGTACTGGAGGCCATATGGTGTCTGTTGGAAATTATAACCAGTGAATCCAGGGATAATAGCAGGGTTGGGATTTATGTGCACCGTAGACCCTGGAGAGGGAAATTGCTCTCCGCGGATGAAAGGTGTAAATATAACAAGCACCGCTATATAAGACACACCCATGGACGCAGAATTCAACTAGGGCAACTGACACGTCCAACCATCCCCCGAAATAAATATTCCCTTGGGATTCTAGCATATCATTTTGGAATTTGATTGATAACAACAACACGTCGACAAATTTCCATAAACCACAGCTTCCAGAGCCCCATGACCTCACGAAGACCTACAAAAACAATCGGCATCGGAAACGAACCCATAGCTCCAGTATCCAACCTTTCACTGCGTGCTCTAAATCCAATGATCAGAAGCCCCACAAACATGTAGTGTAAAACAGGACCATTTATACAGCTTATATTCACTGATCGTTTTACCAGAGAAGTTACTCATTCTACAACTCGCAAATATCACAGAAAAGAGCAACTTATCCGACATCTGCTAACCTGTAAACGGCAATCAACAAAAGTAAAAACAATTGTACAGTACCTAGCGAAACAGCCGCTTATTTCTTCCAGCGGTTGTTCTCGTAATCGTAATAACGAGCGGGTCCAAGGAAGTTGCCCTTCTCAAGCACCAACATGCGCTCAACCTGGGCTTCCTTGTACTCGTTATCGAAGGTAGGCGGCAGTTCGGGGTAGACTAAAATAAGTTTCGTAAACCGGCTTGTACTAAAGTAATTACAACATACCGTACTGCTTCAGGAAGATGGTGTAACAGGTAGCAAGACCCAGGACGAAGCAGACGGTCGAGGCGATGACCTTCCAGTATCCAGAGGGAGCTTCGAACTCGGCGAGAGTCTGGCGATAGCTGTAACGGTACAGGAGCTTCTTCTCGTCGGCGCTCAGGTTCTTCCAGTCACCAGCCTCCTTCTTGCGGATGGGGCTGATGATGTCATCCTCCTTGCGGAATCGGAGGGCGGGATACCAGTAATCAAGACGGTCTTGATAGGTCTGGAAATACACTGGATGACGAACAGTAAAGAAAATCGGCAGCGTACCTCGTCTCCAGTGGCTCCGAAGCCAACAACTTCGCGGCCAGCGGCCTTCTCGGGTCCCCACCAGTGCTCGATGTGGTGTCCGCTCTGCAGAGAGGACGAAGTTTGGATGTGGCGGCGGATGGACGCCGTCGCGAGGCGCGGGAGAGCCAAGCTTCGTGACAAAGACATCCTGGAAGAAAACAACACAATGCTTAACAACTCCTGACAGCCAATTATCGCGCTGATGTCTCCAGCGAGAAGACGAGACACGTAGACAGGTGTCTAAAAACCACTTTTCTGCAGTCTGTAACAAACTGTCTGAAAATTAAACCCGCTTCTTTGCAAATGAAGCGAAACCCGCGTGCAGAACGGCAAGTGAGAGTCGGAAAGAAAGCGCCGCACTCCGCGACGCAGACGCTATTTTCTCGGCCGTTTGGATGCGAAAGAGCATCGCGCCGAGACCCTAGCCTTCAACTGTTACCGTATGGCCGTCAATTTCGTATTTTTCAATGCGGCTTTCGAAGCCTTCTGCTCCGCTTTCGTAAGAAGGCTTCTATATCCTTCGTCCCCATATGTTCTTGCACCTATCCGTTGTATCAGTGCGAAGAGGTCAGTGCCCGGCGAAGTCTCTACGTCAAAAGAATGTTGAATTTGGATCGTTTGACGGCTTTGTTTCATTATTTTCCTTTCGTTTCTTTTTCGCTACGATTTCGGTGACACATGCGGCAAAGGAAGAACAGCAAATGGGGGCAGGAATAGGAACCGACCCCTTAAATTCAACCTCTTCATTAATTACAATCGTTATTTTGATTCAGGTGGCGTGCAACGGGACCGGAATCACCTTTCTTATGGCATTTCTAATATCTACCACCATTTAAGAATGAGTAATCAAGAATTCGTGAAACAAGACGAAGCGATCTGCAAAGCCGCCCACGAGTTCATTAAAGTCTTCCACAAGACCGCGGACCAAAACAGAAGCCGTTTGAACCATCTCTACTGCCTCAACAAGGCCACACTTGTCTGGAATGGGACACCCATCGAAGGATGCGACGAGATCCAAGCGTTCTGGGAGAAGATGCCAGGCACAACTCACCGGTAATCCCCTCTGCTGCTGCTCTTCTTATCTTCTCTTCATTTAGAATCAACTCATTAGATGCCCAGAAGATGGGTGTACCCGGCATGGATGCCATACTCGTAACTACAACCGGAAACGTGACATATGATGGACCGTCAGGAGTCCATTGCTTCACTCATTCCTTAGTTCTGGAAAGGGAAGACGGAGTCTACAAAGTGCGAGGAGCTCAATACCGATTCGTCGATTGATGTATGGCCTTCCATTACGTGTTTGTACATACCGCTCATGAATAAAAGTTGTTATCCAATGAACACCCTCGACCCAGATGCTGGGACATGGAAGAGACGAAACAGGATTCGCTTTCATTGCCTCACAGACAGTTATTTTATTTAACGGAGACTTACTAACCATCATACCACCCAGAACCACCTCCCATCCCCCCATCAAGCGAGAATGCCACCATAAAAATCCTTATTTACTTCCGCGGGTTATATCAGAGGTTTATTCTCAACAACAATAACAATTACAGCCGGCAACAAAAAGTTTACTCTTCGCTGTCAACGTTCACGGTAGTGAGCTTCTTGAAGGTCGTGACGGGGACGTGGCTGACCAGGGTGTACAGCTTGTTGGCGGAGTCCTCATCCTCGTTACGGCGGCGAGCAAGACGGACACGAACACGGAAGGGCACGCTCCTAGAGAGAACGAGCTAGATGTATTCAAGAAACAAGACTACTTACTTCACTCCCTGAGACCACAGGTACTTGTTGAGACGAGTGTCAATGCGGATGTCGGAGGTTCCCATCTGCTTCTCGGCGAAGGCACGAACCTCCTTGATGGCGCGGGGAGCGCGCTTCTTGCGGGTGCTAAAAAAACTGCGTAAATCGTATAGGAGGATGAGTGACTTACATTCCGTGAAGGCGGCGGTGGAGGTGGATGGTGTACTCACGGGTGACAACCTTGTTCATGGCGCTCTTGGCCTTCTTCTCCTTCTTTGGGGGAGCCATCGCTGACGTGTAGTACCTGAAGGACGCTGAATTTATATTCCATTGAAGTATAGGGATATTTTAAAGGCGTCACGCACGGCACAGAAAACAGACAGCAATAGTGCGCTAAAATTTACGACAACCAAATTTGAAAACCCAGAAGTGCTTCAGGAAGAGGAAGAAGAGGGCAGAAGACCACTGTCGCTCAAAATTGCTGGGCAAATTACGAATTCTCGACTAAAACCAGGCCATTGCATATACAGATGACACAAACAGATCGAGCAGAGGTGCAAACGAGCGAAGGATATTAGAACTCGAGCATGCCCAAAATCCTGCGTCACGCAGCGAACATTTGCAGGCAAATTCAAAACTCTGGATCGGAAGCACCTCACACACACACGAAGCTCGGCAACGTTTCAGTCGCACTGTATATCCCGAAAAATCTGAAAAATTTGACCAGAAGTCTGTAAGTCTCAGTAGAGAAACCCAGGCATCTCGCGAGAGAGCGAACGTCCACGGTAATTCATGTTAGGCTCACAATCGTGGCGGGAGCCAGCAACGAAACAAATGCTAGTCGGTGGCGACGAATACGCACATTCGAATGCGAAAAAATGAGGAGGGACACCGGATCGCTGTCACCGATGCACGATGCTGAACTTTTAGGAGTGCTACCTCTTCTTCGGCAGATGTACTCTGTTTTTGAGGAGGGTCTTCCAGGTTGCCAGGGTTTCTTTCTCCAATCCCAGCGATCGAAATGTTGTCGTGACATAAGAACAAGCAGCATGCCGACCATTATTTGGTCTCCATCTTGTCAGTAATAGGTACATGCCTAAAATCTGGCTTTACTAGGTGACCTGATTGCTATTTTATGACCAGAAGATTACGGTAACGGATCTGATTACTGTATGGTCTGTTGAGCAGTTCCACCGCTGCACCACCGTCTACCCCGATATTTATATAGTGCTATTAACATGTATATCACAATCTCCACAAGGTCACATCGTTTTACTGGTCCGTGACAGGGAGGCACAACGTCTTGCGAACGAGGTTGTCGGCGATCTTCTCGAACTGGGCTCTGTTCTCCCTCCACATCTTGGCAGCGTTCACGTTGGCCGCGCTCTCGTCGTTTGGCTCCGCGAGCATCGACACCACGGAGAGAAGGATCTTCTCCACCGACTGGACAGGGCTCCAGCGCTCGGAGCTTTGCTCATAGCCAGTCGGGTCGTCTCCTGGAGCGTGGAGGATGCTTATGCACACCCGGCCGTCGGCGTAGATGTTCGGGTGGAACAGGTCGCAGGTGAATTGCATCTTCGGTGGAGAGAGGGGATAGTCCTGGGGGAAGATTATCTGCAAAAGACTGCTTCAGCTCCACCGTTGCTGAACATCAGAAGTAGGAAAGATCAGAAGCATGGACCCGCGTACTAGGCCCTGTGGTCGAAATTCAAAGAAGTAAAGGAACCTTGGCGGGGAAGACTCCGTTCTCGAAGCAGGTGCCGCTAGGACCGGTGATCATGCACTCCCATTCGAAGAAGTTCTCGTCATCGATGGGCGCGGCGATGATCCCTTCCGGGGGATTCATGGTCAGTTCTAAAAGAAGAAGCAAGCATACAGGAAACAAGATCACGGGTAATACGTTTGTACTCGGTCATCAGTCGTTTCAAGGCGTATCCGGCCATCGTTCCTGAAACGGGACAGAGCGTGAGCACCAGAAGGCGAATCTGCCTGGAACGCACATATGACAACGCGACCAACCAACGACAAGGGAACTATCGATTTTCGGAGTGTGCAGATAACCGAACGTCGTCGTCACGTGGAAGGTCGATTCGCGGAAATATTTATTCGGAATAACGAACACAACATATCTACAATCTATAAACATCCGAAATACTTCTTTGAGCTATCCAAACACGGAAGCGAATTGTCTCCATCGCCTAGTGGCGGTGAGTCTTGAAGAAGTTGATAAGGCCGTTGGTGCTCGCGTCGTGAGACGAGACGGGCTCCGCGCCCTCCAGCTCCTTCTGGATGACCTTCGCCAGCTGTTTTCCAAGCTCCACGCTTAAGGTGCACAGATTAAGACGGAACCGAGCTTCTCCCGCTTACCCCCATTGGTCGTAGGAGTTGATGTCCCAGACGATTCCCTGGACGAAGATCTTGTGCTCGTAGGTGGCGATCAGAGCTCCTAGAGTGAACGGAGAGACCACGGGAAGAACGATGCTGTTGGTGGGTCGGTTGCCTTCGAAGACCTAAACACGACTGTGCTGGAAGGCTTCAGAGATCTTAGGAGATACCTTGTGGGGCAAGATGGTCTTCACCTGGTCCGCTGACATACCGGCAGCCAGGAGTTCCTTCTCCGCCTCTTCAGGCGTCTTTCCCTTCATCAGGGCCTCGGTCTGGGCAAAGAAGTTGGCCAAGAGAATCTGAAGAGGATACAGGTCAATCCAGGTTCAGAAGGCCTTGCCTGGTGATGAAGTCCGCCGCGCACGGGGTTCAGCGTGTTCACAGGGGCGATGAAGTCGGCTGGAATGAGGCGCGTTCCCTGGTGGATCAGCTGGTAGAAGGCGTGCTGTCCGTTGGTGCCAGGCTCTCCCCACACAATGGGGCCCGTGGTGTAGTCGACCTTCTGTCCGCTTCTGAAGTCAGTGCTTGGAAAGGGAAGACGCTAGGCGAAACTGACCTGGTCACGAATTTGCCATTGCTCTCCATGTCTCCCTGCTGGAAGTAGGCGGCGAAGCGATGCATATACTGGTCGTAGGGAAGCAGCGCGTGGGTTTCGGCTCCAAATACGTTTCCGTAAAGAACTCCGAGCATGGCGAGGATCACAGGCACCTAGAGATGAGGTTCCTTAGGCGTGGCTCACATGGAAACCGTTTACATTGTCCTCCAGTGGCGTTTCACAGAAATGTTTGTCCATGAAGTGGGCTCCCTCCAGGAGCTTCTCGAAGTTCTCGAATCCGATGAAGACGGCGATTGAAAGACCGATGGCCGACCACAAGGAGTAACGACCTCCCACCCAGTCCCAGAATTGGAACATGTTGGCTTCGTCGATTCCGAACTCCTTGACCTTAGGACCGTTGGTACTTAGCGCCACGAAGTGCTTTGCCACAGCGGAGTGGTCCTTGGCTTCGGCAAGGAACCATTCCTTCGCGGATTCCGCGTTCGTGATTGTCTCCTGAGTGGTGAAGGTCTTCGAGGCAATGATGAACAAGGTGGTTTGAGCTTTAACCTTCTTCAGCACCTATAGGGAGAGAAACATAAACCTAAGGGTTACGATAGGTTACTTACCTCAGCCAAGTGGGTTCCGTCAATGTTTGAGACGAAGTGGACGTTCGGTCCAACCTGATAGTGCTTCAAGGTTTCGGTGACCATGAGGGGTCCCTAGAAGAGCTTTAGAGTGATCGACGAGGGGCTCAACTTACGAGATCAGATCCTCCGATTCCGATGTTCACAACGTCGGTTATCTTCTCGCCGGTGTATCCCTTCCAGGCGCCTCCAATCACTTGCTCGGTGAACTCCTTCATGTGCTTGAGCACGGCGTTGACTCCGGGCATAACGTCCTGGCCGTCGAGAAGGAGGGATCCCTCGCGCTTGCGGAGGGCCACATGGAGGACGGCGCGGTTTTCGGTGAAGTTGATCTTCTCTCCTGAGAACATCGCGTTGCGCATCTGCTCGACCTTCCGAGAACGGGCCAAGTCCATCAACTGGGCGAAGATCTTCTCGTCGATGAGGTTCTTCGAGAAGTCGACGAGCACCGGTCCGTCCGGGGTTTGGAGGGTCTTGCTGAACTTGGAGAAGCGCTGGGGATCGTTCTTGAAAAGCTCGGTCATCTTCAGCGACTTTCCATACTGTTCGTGAAGCTCCTTCAGCTTTTGGAAGGCGGAATCCGATAGAAGCGACATGGTTGGCCTGTAAGAAGTGAAGATTTACCCGAACTCGAAGGAAAAATATGCCCTTCTTAAGGTAAGAAGAGTTCACAGACTACAGTACTCGACGAATAACAAAAACAACGACAAATGGGACCACTTTAGAAGTACTTAATGGATACAGAATCGATTATGGACTTTCGAAGCACAGAATATAATCAGCGGTTGAGATTCCGACCCGAAGAGCCCGTTCACACTATTCTGATGCCGCGAAGGCTCAAACTATATATCAGCCGAACCGGATTAGAAATCAATAAAACACGTGTTGCTCGCATAGTTTGTGGGGGAGTGTGACCTCGACGAACGCGTTCCACACTCTGGCAACTCAGTTTTGAAGCCTACAACCAGCCCCTCCTATCAGCCCGAAAAACGTAAAATAAACAACGCCGCGCCGTATCGATCACTTCCCACTGGAGGGACTCCTTCAACGTTGTCGCCTTGCAAATCGCACGTAGTTCGAAGAAAGCGGAGTTCGAGGATGCTAGAGCGCTCGGGCGGCGGAAATTAAGCTGAACAAAAGACCAGAGAGCATCGCCATGCCAAATGAGTTTGCATACGCCTAGAAGCTAGATAAAGGAAGAAGCTAAGAGTGAAAAGAAATAGAGGAAAGCTGAAGGATTATCTTAGACTTCCACACCCGACTGGCGTGGGAAGAGCTGGCGTGACCTCGCCTGATCGGGTGGTTCGGCTCGAATCGATTGATAAACTACTTTCCTTGGGGAAGAGTGCCCCTGAGCCGATCGTGGGAAAGAGCAGAGAGAATCCAAAATGATTTATTACCTATAACTTAACTTATATTCCGAATCATAGCCATTACGAGTACAATAAACACACAAGAGCAAGAGCAGACTTCACTTCCCTGATACGATCCCTGAGAGACGAGTTGGTCGATGGCGTCGCCGCTAATGCTAGATTCCCGAGGCGTTCCGCATCTGTTGTTTTATCACTGGCAGCACGTCGTCCATGCGGCGACCGCTGCCGTGCATCGGAGTGCTGTTCATGGAGACTCCTCGTGCGAATTCTACGCTCCCGACGCTGACATTTGACATGTCTATCGACGTCATGCGAGAGCCGGTATTTTCAAACGGCGATGGGTGTCCCTGCAAGGAGTATCACCATCAAATCCTGTCGGAAAAGAGTAAAAACAAGCCTACTTGTAGGAAAGTCGATCCTTGCGTAGCTGTCGCAGCTGTTGTAGCTGTCACTCTTGAGGCTTCCTTCCTATTCACAGTGTATTCTGCGCTCCAACGATTCACAGTGCGCATGTGCCAATAGCACGCAATTCTAAATAAACAATGTAGCCAAATAGGAGAAGCCATGCCTTACCCAAGAACAATTAGCATGATAGAGATGATGAATAAGATGCCTGACATCCATAGCAATTCGTGGTCAGGCAGGAAATTGTCGAAGTCGACCATTAAAGGCGTAGGGGCCATGGCGGAGAGCGGCTCGAGCAAGGCGACTTGCGGACTTCAGAAGCAGTGGTACACGACTGCGCGAGCGAGATGCCTCGAGCGAAAGAAACATTTCTAGAGATTTATGCTGCACGGGTGGTCTTGAACCAGTTGAACGTTTATCATTGCAAGGTTTGACATGTGAGATCGAAACACCCGTCTTTGGCACAACAATTAAGTGAAAGGACCCCAGTTCGCATGCAGTATGATTCCGCCCATAAAATAAACAGAAAAGTAGAAGTAGATCCTGGACAGGCCAGCGTTCTTCCAGGAAGACCAACGCAAAGCCGAGGGTAGGGTCACGTCCAGTTTTGGCGTCACTATTTTCGATAATTCCATGGTTAGAAATGGCGTCGCGGAGAACAGCATCCGGGTGAGGATCTCAACGTTGAAGAGAGTCATCCCCAAGAGGATTAGAATGGAATTGTGAACCACCATAGGCACAAATCCGTCGGGAGCTTCCACAATGTCCATCAAATTTTCGAAAGTCAGGCTGAATTTATAAGATTGGATGGGCCTAAGAACGCAACAAACCTTTTCTCCGTGAGGCGCCTCAGTACCAGAGTGAAAAAGAGGACGATGACGGGCGTGGCCAACAAGAAGCAAGGCACTTTCGTGATCTTCCAATACCCAAAGAATTCTACATCCCAGTACTTCTTCTGGATAGGGTTGTAGTAGGGCGGCATTATTCCCACAGGATTTCCACACCAGGTCAGGTGCTCTCCACGAAGGGCGTATCCATTGGCGTCCGCAAAAGCTATGGCATCCGGTGAGGGTTTCTCACCATTGCAGAAGTTGCTGGCCACGGAGATCCACAGGTTCAGAAAAACAGAGAAGAAGATGATTGAAGCAGCCACTAGGACCAGTACTGCCTGAAGATTATAGCGATCTTCTTGCCTCAGCTGTTAGAAACCTCACCTTCCCAAGGTTATGGGCTATCTGAAGGTAAGTTCCCCTTGGTGGCAATGAGCGAAACTTTACAAAGATCACGTTGACCACGAGGAAGTATCCGACGTAACCGAAGTTCATAAGGCCATTTGAACTAAAATGGGATGTAAAGGCTAGCATAACGACTGAGACCTACCGTATTCCAAAGGACAGAGAGAAGAAGAGACTTGCGATGAATGCTCTCCGGAAAGGGGCGCCATTACCATAAAGCATGTAGAGCCCGAAAAAGGTGACCAGAGCGTACAAAGACTCCGTGTAGAGGCTCGAGAAGAAGATGCTGGCCGGGTTCCAGGAAAACAAGAATGAGGCCCAGAAGGCACGTTCCGGTGACCCGTGACGTGAGTTCACGAATCCGTACAACACCATTCCCGCAAGGATGAAGCAGCCCTGGAAAAAATAATACAAAATGCCATCCAGTGGCTCTAACTCACATTAGATGCTGCCACTCCAGCGATCACAATGGCCGTGTACTTATGGATCGGAAGAAGCGAAGACAGTAGAGAACCGACGCTCCTGATGAAAAATGGATAGACGGGGAAGAAGGCAAGAGTGTTCTCGAAGATGTATCCATTGAGGGCGATGTTCAAGAAGTGGACAGAGTCCCATCGGACGAGGCCGCCAAGAAGCCTCTCCACGAGAAGGTCGAAGAAGCCGAGCTCTTCTGAAAGGCAAGGTTATAAGGGGCAGAGCGACCTTCTTACCTCTTCTGACCCCAGTGAACTTGAACGCGTCCGTTGGAAGGTCAGGAAGGGCGACATTCCCAACGCTCTGGAGACAGATGACCACCAAACGACTGAACACGAGGCTTCGGAGAGCCGATTTCCAGAGTTCCCGTTTTGGCACCTGCAACGAGTGATGAGCCAAGAAGGTGTCAGCCGCTCACCGTGGCCTCGTCGCCTTCAGAAGTCCTTCGCTTTGGCCCACGTCCCATTCCTGGCCGAGAAGGAGCTGGATGGGAGGCAGACAGCTCGGGTGAGCGACGTCTTGGATCGATCGCCATGCGGTGCGACTCGCTAGAGACGGTAATGCTGCTTCCGCTTGCGACGTCTCCCATGTGTGGAGCGCCCGTTTGTCTCATTTGCTTTCGGCCTCTGTTGCGAGTCGCTTGGCTGATGGACATCCCAGGAGCCTCTAGGAGCGAGAATCTTCTGTAGGAGCTTACATCGGCTGGTGCCAAGCGCGATGGGAAATCGCGGTGGGAGTACCGCGATTTCAGCTGATGAAGCAGCGGAGTATATCGAATGAAACCTACATGCAACAATCGCCGTGACAACGCCCACGTATAGCCCACATATATTTTTCGGGGTATTGCTACTTAACGCGCTTACTCTAAAGCGCCTTCAGTTGGAAAAATGTCAAGTATTGGATTCTATTTCTTTTTTTTCAATCGATGCTGAAGATTATGGCCTCTCGTCTGCTTATGGCAGGACTTGTAGACATTTGGGCCCATTCGGAGTCATCATCTCCTACGTCTCCCTGTCCATTTCTTTCTGACCCACGCCTGCTCAAGCTCCTTGAACACTTAATGTGCCATTTCGCACGTTCTCGCAGTGAACAGAGAAAGAATCGAGATTTATCCATTGTGGTTGTTTTCGTCCAAATCGTAATTACGTGTTGCTACGTGTTGTATTTCCGTTTTTATTGACCCGGAACCCTTAACAGTTCTCAATTTTCAGTATAATCTTGCCTTGAACGACATGAGCCGACGAGCGGTAAACAAAGAAAGAATCGAGAGGGACTTCGAAGAATCAGGAGAACGGGATCGATTGCGCGAAATATTGACTCTCAGGCTAAGCGAATGCGGATGGACGTCATTAGTGGAAGATAAGTGCCGAGAATTCATCAAGAAGAAGGGTATCGAGAACGTGACTCTGGAGCAGGTCGTGGGGGAAATAAAACAGGACGCCCGAAAAGCCGTTCCAGATGAAGTCAAACGCGAAATCATGGATGCCATCCGAATATTTGTATCCAAGCAGGTTAGGCCTGTCAGCCGTGAATGAATCGAAGTGGAAGTTTCTTATAATCAACTGATCAAATTATTTATCCGCTTATTGTATATGATCTCTTCTTTCCTGTGGTTTTACTGTGGACATGACGGCATAAACTGTGAAACACGTAATTGCTAGGAAGTGCGCTGACGTGGTCCAAGGCCTGGAAGAACACTTACCTGTCATTCTTGGGAACGTCCTAAGCATTAATTTGGTTTAGGTTATGCAGGAAGATGACGGGGAGGTCCATGAAGAGGACATCTACGTTTCTCACCTGTCGTCAGAACTCATTGGGAGTGCGATGGCTCCGATCGATTACTACTTAAACGAAGAATCTCCCTATCGAGACGCCAACGGAGCTGGATGTTCTGCGTATGCGGAGGACATTATGCCCCAATACGGAGCTGAGTTGCATGGAGGATTTCTGGATAGTCGTTACGATGATGATCCTTACGAGCCTCAAGGCGACGAATACCGCAATGACCCTAACGAAGGCGCCAACGAAGATTTCCATTCTTACGTAACTCAAGGCACAGAATTCAACAATAACCCCAATAACGGCATCAGTGAGAATTTCCATCATTATGCTCCCCAAGGCACAGAATTGGCCAATAAACCCAACGAAGGTGCCGGCGAAAATTTCCATTCTAACGCTCCTGAAGCTTCTGGATTAACCGATGACTCTGACGAAGACAGCGACGAAGATTTTGAAGACAGCGACGAAAGCGAAGAGGAAATAGAAGTAGATGACGATGGTGGTTATCAATCATCGGAAGGTTATCAAGAGCAGGAATCGCAAGACTTCCACCAGATGCCACACGGACCTTCGGATTCCGTTCACATGTCGTATCCGTCGGAAGTTCCGTACCCACAGGTACCATGTGCGCAAGTGCTATACCCACAAGCAGCGCCGCCTTATCCTCAGTCTGCTCTCCAGAATCCTCAATATGTCCAACCTCTCGCCCCCGCCGGCTATGCAGTGCCGCCTTTTAATCCATCTGTACCTCCACCGCCGGTGTCTCTCGCACAAGTTCCTTATATGAATCAAAGTTTACCCCCACCTACTCAGTTCTATCCAAGTGTTCCTTACCCCTCCGGTACGGGTCCAACTATGCCCATGAATACAAATTTTGTCCCAAACATGCTCCCCTCGAACTATGAGCAAGTACCTTCTCAACCGTATTATAACCCTAGTTGTCGCCAGTCGTATGGTCCCAGCATGTCTCAGCCTGCTTACCTAGGTCAAAACTTGCCTCAAACTGCAAATCCTGTCCCGAACATGCTTCAGCAGTCATCTTATAGAGTTCCAAACATTCCTCAACCTGCTTCAGCTGGTCTAGGCATGCCTCACGCTGTACGTTCTGTCCCAAACATGCGTCATCCTGGTTTTGCTGGTTCAAATGTGCCCCTACAGTCTTCATATGTTGACCCAAACATGGTTCAGCAGACTTATCTGAATTCAAACATTCCTCAGCCTTCTTCTGTTGCACTAGGAATGCCCCAGCATGTACATTCTGTCCCAAACATACCTCAGCAGTCAGCGTTTATAAACCAAAACCTGGCTCAACCTGGCTATGTTGCTCCAGCTCTATCTCAGTCTGCATATCCCGGCTCAAACATGCCTCAGTCCGGTTTTGTCGACCCAAATGCACCCCTACAGCCTTCATATGTTGGCCAGAACATGCCCCAGCTTCTACGCCCTGTGCAAAACCTGCCCCAGCAGGCTACTTACAGAAACCCGAACATTCCCCAGCCTACTGCTTTTGGTCTTGGTATGTCTCAGTTAGCACACTCTGTCTCGAATATGCCTCAGCCTAGTTATGTTGACCCAAGTATGCCCCTACAGTCTTCATATATTGGTCCGAACATCCCTCAGCAGTCAACTTTTGTAGACCCAAGCATGTCTCTCGCTTCTTACGGTGACCTAAATATGCAACAACCTGTTCAGTTTGACCCAAATATGTCTCAGTATGTTGACCCTAATGTGTCCTTGCAGTCTGCTTATGCTAGTCTAAATATGCCTCTATCCTCCGATCCGAACATACTCCAAGACCCTCAGTTCCTTTCTTCACAGAGTTATATGCCCTCTATGGATTACCCGATGCCTCATCCAGCATCCTACCCCTTCTCATCCTATGACCAGGCCATGTCCGAATCTTATGACCAAGAATATGCAGCCTCTTACGATCACTTCACCTGCAATTCGCAGCCTGCGGAGATACCCCACGTAATCAGGACGCCTACTCCCGGAGAGCCCGAAGAAATCGTCCAGCGGATGACACCCTTGGCCGCGCGGGAGGACATCGACGACATGCCCCTTCAGTTGGACGAAAGCAAGCAGTCGACCCCGACGCCTGAGCCCGTGGGCGACATCATACCAGAAGAAGCCTTCTACCAGGACGAGCCCATGTGCTCCGAGGACGTGTCTAACGACGCCCCGAGCGACGCCTCCAACGAAGCCCCGAGCGACGATCAAAACCCCATCGCTCCTCTCGCCAATGCCATGGCGATGCTACCCATCGAGGACCAGGATCCGAACCTCCCTCAAGTCAGAAATACCCCACCCGACAAGGCGAAGATTCCTCTGACCACTAGATCTTTATGCTTTGAGATGGCCAAGTGTGGTGTCTACACGCAGCTCTACGAGCAGTTCAAAGCGGAGCACATGGACCAGAGCATTTTCAAGGAGCTACACGAGGCGCTGCTGAAGAAGGCGGGAGAGATCCGGCTGCAAGGGGGCGGCAACATCGTCCGGACCCTGGCTCAGGAGATCGTCTTGCCTGGTGGTGAAGAGCTCCGCGAGGAGCTGCGAGGAGCCATCATCGACTTCTCCCAACAGCACTGCTGGAGATTCGAAGAACCATTGTACTGACGCTATCATTGCCTCTGTCCCTCGAAATGTCCCTTAGAATGCCTTATTCGTCTCTCTGGATCCCTCTCTGTAAGTAGCCCTCTTCTACTGGTAAACTCCTCTCTATCTCTCGATCCAGCTGTCAACCGGTACTTTTCCTCCAGATTTGCTCAATCACATAAATTACTTTATCCGAAGTGCGCAACAATGCTCAGGAGCTGGACAGAGTGGCGGGGTACGCGGCATCCATGAAGCACTCGTCTGGAACGGAAAAGTAGTTACGCGGCGTAGCGGTTCGCGAAAGGAGTCCGCGTCGGCCGCTTGATTTAGTTGTTTGTTTTTCCGCCCTCACGGCTCTGCTGTGGCACCGACATCGGTCCTAAATCACGGTGACGCGACTGGCTTACCGATCTGCCCGGCGGCAATCAGGGAATTCCGTCTGTCGAGCAGTTTCCTGAAGGAGGTGACGTAGCGCATGCAGCGGACGACGAGGTAGATCGTGTAGAGGATGCCGAGGCTTACGCAGATCATGAGGAAGACGAGAAGGATGAGTCGTAGGGTTATGGGTGCGTCGCCCTGTGAAGCACGGGATTAGAAGATGGCCACATATGGAGTTTGATGGTCAAGTAGATGCTTTCTAGGGAACTTTTGCCATTCTGACCCACCATTCGATATCCCGGGGCCTCCTCGAGCGACCCGGAGTCCGGTTCCTCGCGTGGTTTCACGACGACCGACGCCCCAAACACCTAAAGCGGTGGGTTTGCTTTTTCAAAAGGGACCCTACTTGGACGAAGACTACGACCAGTGCTCGAGCCACTAGAGTTGGGTACATGAGCTGCTTTTGGGTGAGATGGATCCCGGTCACGAGAACAGCCGAAGACACGCCGTAGAAGACAGCTAAGAGGGAGAGAAATAAGTACATGAAGAACTCGATGTTTACGAAATCCTGAAAGAGGACTGACTCACGGAGTGACCGTTTGACTCACAGTTTGATCTCTGACCAGTTGTAGTATGTTGTAGCCGGCGATGAGCACTACCACCAGGGAGAAGAACGCCTCAATCGAACCAAGAATCTTAAGGCCAGAGCTGAGATTGCAGCAGCAGCACTGCCACTTGGGGTGGTCCGGGTCGAAATCCATCCTGAACGACGAGTTTCGGGCTATCATCCCTTAGCGTAAATCTCGCGTTCACACGGCCGCGCCCAGGGTGGAGACGCAATCCTCCTCCTCGCGTAGTGAGTAATCCCCCAAAAGGCAGCAGATTATCTCATCTCCTGCAGGTCCATTAGGGGCTATCAGCCGCAAAGCAGATAAATCAAGTCTAATAGTCTTTGGAAGAAGAAAAGTTGATGGCCGTTCGGAGATTAAGCGTGGAGGCGCCGCCGCCAAGACCGTCAGATGATCGGCGAGATGTTGCCAGCAGGGCTGGCCACTCGCCGAATAATTGATCCGATCAACACGCCTGGTGACCGAGTGCGACAAGCGGCGGAAAACAGATTTACTCTACTCTTGAGTGGCAGTTGTCACCGCGCCTTACGGTAATCGAGCCGAGCACTAATGAGGGTACACACACTTCGGCGCTCGCGCGGTCGAATTTCCTTTCCGAGAACTCACAAGGACATTAGGCGACTCATAAGGGCAATGGAGAAACTCGAGTGGACAAAATTTGTCGTCAAGAAGTCCACACCGGTTCACGGTACAAGGGCTGCTTACAAGGTGTCGACGTGGAAAATTGTTTGCTGCAGCCCGTCTTGGCTTCTTCTTCACACTCGGGGCTCTCGCGCGGTCGAATTTCTTTTCCGAGAACTCATAAGGACACGCCAAGGCGAGCACTTCCGACGAAAAAGTTCATCGGAGGCATTACGTGGTCACAGTTATCGCTCGTTTTCCAGCAATGAGCCGATTAATCATCGTGTTTGTGGGCCGGGAACACATGATGATGACCGGCGCCCGACGTCCGCCTGGAACAAGCGGACAATCAAACACTTCGGAGCCTGGGCGCCGTAATTTAAGGCCTCGATTACCCTCAAGCCGCGGAGAAACCACCCTCCGCGGGAGGAAACAGTAGTAGGCCCTGGAGGGAGAGCGCGAGAGAGTCACGCGTGTTCATGAGCGATCGCTAATTCCGACTCGTCAATTATTCACAATTTCTGACTGCGCAGCGGTACACAATGTTCACAGCTGCAAGCCACGTCAAAATAGGGGAAGGACTTAAGCAAGCAGCCGAGAGGAACTGAGAAGTTGAAGGGGCTCCTTCCAACACCCAATGTCAAATGTGTGTTTTAATGTCGCTCCTTTTTGGAAGCACTGTAGGAACCTGCAGCTGACGACGCATGTTCCCAAGGCTAAAAACGATATGGTGGGTATATTCGCACAAGGAAAGCGTCTTTTGGAGGGAAACGAGGAAGACAAAATCTAAAGGCCCAAACGAAGTAAAGAAAAAAGGTGATCGGAGTATGGAAGTCAGATTGGGAGCACTTTTCCGCCCAGGTCGAGGAATTCTAAAAAATGAGCCACCAGGACCCGCAGCTCTCACAGGAGGGAGAAGAGAAGTAGGGAGAGGTTGTTGTCGTTTACATGTCACGGACTTATTAAGTTGTTTTCGCCAAGTTCCCTACAAGATGACGTGCCGCTACAAACCCAGCGTCAATATAGCGCTGTGCATCTCAGAGCTTGAGAGGGCAGTGTTTGCGTTTGTAGTAGCACTAATAAGTGGTTTGCTCAAGGAAGTGCAAGATATTAGTTTTTTAATTAGTGGTTTCGGAATATCGAATATTTCCGCCACAGCCTCGCCCTCAAGTCTTCGATGTGCCTGGGGAAAGTAGAGGGTCACTCCGAGGTACGGTAGTTCCACCGGCTTCTTTCTATCACCTTCTTTGTCCAACATTTGTTTTCTTTTAATCCGTCCAAGGCGTCGACAAACGTGGTATACAATTCCACCGATCTGCTGACTCGATGATAGCGAAGAGTCCGAAACGTATTCGTTGAATTCAAATTGACTTCGATAACATTCCCGTGCTAAGACTTATTGCTGCGTCTGACTACGGTAGTCGTTAGGAAGGTCCTCTGTCCGCGCCGTTGACTCACATTGGGACTCCGACCCGACTCTGACGAAGCGATCACAGTTCGGGCGAGCGTATTACCTTTAAAACTGCTGAATTTTTTGAAAAATAATGGTCCCAACACGAAATGCGTTTGGGAGGCGAGTGGATCTGCGGCCTAATGTTACGGTCGCTATTCTCTGTTGCTGTGAGGCGCCGCGGATTTCTCCCCTTTTGGCCTCGAAATTTGAAGTATTGGCCTGAATGTTGTATAAATCTCGGTTCGTTGAGCTTGTCTCCGTTGATTTCTTGCGAGTCGCGCGATGCTCGACCGACGTGGCGGGATTCTGACCGTCTTCGCTGTAGAGAGAGCTCTCGAATCCACGATCGGTGACTTGTCCTATTCTGCTGGCTGCCCAGCTTCTTCCCCGCAACAGTGGAAGCCCAACCAAGTAGATGTCTCCATTTTTCTTTTAGGACTCGGTCTATCTATTTGTCTGTACTTGTGAATTTACTGAAACCGAGTACGAAATCGCCTCCCTTTATCTAATTTAGTTCCGTGAACTTACGCGATAGAGATTGCCTCCTTTTTCAGTCAGTAACTTAATGCAAATGTGTTCCAGGTAAACATGATCTATCAACGTTTTGTCGAGATCGGTCGCGTCGTCTATGTTGCGAAGGGCAACGACAGCGGAAAGCTCGCCGTCATCGTGGACGTCGTCGATGGTCGCCGCGTATGTTTTCCCTTCTTCTGTTACCCATCATGTTCCTGTTGCTTTAGGCCCTTGTTGATGGACCGTCCAGCGGAGTCCGACGCAGCGTCAGAAACTTCAACGACCTGTACCTCACCAAGTTCAAGGTCGCCATCCAGCACGGTATGCGCACCATCAACGTGAAGAAGGCCTTCGATGAAGCCGAAATTGCCTCCAAATTCGCCGAATCCGTCTGGGCCAAGAAGATCGCCAACAAAGCCCTGGTAAGTCCACTCGTTTTTGTTGTGGGTGCCTCATACGTTTGCTTTGTAGAAGGCGAATATGACTGACTTCGACCGCTACAAGCTCATGCGCGCTAAGCAGGCCCGCAACCGACTGATCCGCGTTGCCATGGGCAAGATCCGCAAGACGCAGAAGGCCCAGAAGTAAATCGATTTTGTTATTTTTTGTTGTTCAAAATAAAAACCTGTTATTGTGTCTTGTTTTGTTCATAAAGGTTCGATTGTTACGTTGTCTTATGCAGCAGTTAAAGTTTGCTGTAAACCCACGAGATGGTTGGCGTAGTAGCGTTGGCGAACACATGATGGCGCATGGTTTTACTGACGGATACGTTAAGCATGAAAGCTCCCACAGGACACGAAAGACTCACTAGACATGTCTGAGACTGGCAGTCTACGAAGATTCTCGAACATGTCTAGGTCACTTCAATGAGACAAAATCTTAACCGTGGATCTCCCGAGCGGATTCAGGTCAGCTGAAGTTACTCGTTTAGATCAATTGTGCTGAAAAGTCAAATATTTTTATCGGTGCGCAAATATATTTGTAACAAAATGTACAGGCCAGGGTCTCCCGGTCATATCTGTCCGCCTGATTTGTAAAGCTCTATGAGTCTCGTCAACTCGGCCTTCTGGTCCACTCGCTGGAAGACGTAGGGTGCCGAGAAGAGGATGCCACAGGTGCCGCCGACGGTGATGCCGAAGAACACGTAGAGCAGGAGGCGGTCGATGATCATGGCGACGTATTTCCAGTCGTCGCGGTACTGTAGAGGATACTGTAACTGGACCTGGAGTCGATCTCACCATTTTGTACTCGTCGTCCTGCTTGAGGTGGTCGGTGATGTACTCTATGGCGTCGATGGCGCGGAGCGCGTCCGCACTGAGCGGGTAGAAGGCACAGGTGGTGCTGTCGCGCTCGGTCTGGCGCAGCGACTCCGAGGCGGTCAGCTCGATGGCAGGACCGTCGGTGCAGCTAAAAGGACACGTGTACTTTCGGTCCCGCTGGGGCTGTTTGAGCGGTACTTTGGGCTGAGGAAATGAATGTGTAAAATGTGACAAAATTTCAGTTTTAATTAATTCTAGAGTCGGCTCACTTGTGGTGATCGCTCGAGGGACAGAGCGGATGGTGCTGGGCCGGGTTCACGGAGAACTCGCCGATGCCGGGCAGAGCCATGATGCCGTTCTTCACCTCCGGCTGCTTGGTAGGCTTCCGCTTGGCCTGCTTGGGTCGTTGCATGCAGAGCAGCTTGGGCATGACCTGAAAGAAGCTGGCTACGCTGGCTCCTTCTGAGGAAACGCACCACGAGGAAGGTGCTGCGGACCCAGTTGGGCATGCGATGGGTGGTGGGACCGCGGAAGTAGACGTTGATGATGATGACGGTGACGAGGATGGTGATGACGTTGAGGACGAAGGTGAGCAGCAGGTACTTGGCCATGAGCGGGATGGTGGAGGAGGTGGGCGGGAGGATCTTGGAGACGAGAAGTAGGAAGACGACGATGGAGAGGAGGACGGAGATGGTGAGCGTCATCTTCTCGCCCGAGTCCGTGGGCAGGAAGAAGACGGCCATGCTGAGGAAGGCCATGAGCACGGTGGGGATGATGAGCACGACGGTGTAGAAGAGGGTCTTCCGCCTGGAGCACGGACATGGCGCTGGAGCTTCAGAAGGAGCCTACCTGATGCGGACCTGGAACTCGATGCGCGACCGTTTGTTGACGAGCGAGGCGGGCGCGTCCATCACGTCCCAGATGGAGCTGGGCGCGTACTCCGACAGGTCCACCCACTCGGCCTGCTCGAACTCCAGCTTGATCTCGTTCTCGTTGTACTAAAACGGGGAGTTGCGCCTAAAGTAGAGGAGCACTTACGGTCCACGATCCGAAGATGAGATGGCAGGTCTGCTCGTCGAAGGGGAAGAACTCGACGTCTGCAAAGGGGGTTGAATTTGCTTGTATAAGTAGGTAGGTAATATACGCCCCTGATGGAGCAGAGCAACTCACCGATGATACAGGAGGACTTGTAGATGGCGGGCGGCACCCAGAGCATGTCGCCCATGTGGTTGATGACCACGTTGCACATGAAGGAGACCTCATAGTTGCCGTCGGCGTTGTTGAAGAGCACAATGTCCGGCAGCCAGACCTTGTCCGGCGCCACGCGGATGTTCCGGATCTCGCCGTAGTTCACCGGGTTCCACTTCATTTGGAAGTCGTGCCACTTCTGAACAACCCTTAACTCTGTTTCCATCTTCCAAGAAGCCAAGGTCTATTATGGTTTGCAAAGGACTTTTTAATCGAAGAATCTTCTAGGGAAAAAGTGGGAACAGCGGCATCCATCAGGCGGATAAGAGTGTTTGCGTTCTCACGGGACTATCCCCCAAACGGAGGGCGCCGGAGCAGAGCTGCTGAGTTCGCAAAAGCCTCATTTTGGAAAATAATTCACAAGAGCAGATTAATCGATCTATAGGACGTATAAATAAAAAAGAAAGAGGTATGGATTTAGTGAAGATTTAATTTAGATGTTCTAAGGACGTGATCATCGTTCCAGGCGTATTGGATAAAACAGCCTTCCTAGAAGGGTATAAACGGAAGGGAATAGGACAGCCAAGGAGGACGCGGGAGGAAACTGACCAGAGTGAGCCAGACGTTGGTGTGCATGACCTGGTCCTTCTCGTCCTAGATAAGCCAAGTAGAGCTGAAAGACGGGCGTGACTCACGACGTTGATGAGGAGGACGAGCTGGAGCGCGATCTTCACGGTGATGGGGATGTCGCTGAGGTTGCGGACGGGCTGGATGAGCGAGTTGTAGCCGCGGAAGATGTCCACCATAAGCCGCTCCTCGTCGTCGGAGGCTTCTCCCGCTAAAGCCTCGATCAATGGCGATGGCTGGAGGGGCACGCACCTTGGAGCAGCAGAAGGAAGATGAGTACGGTAGCGGCAGGGATCCGCGCGGAGGGGAGCATCCCGCGACGGTCAACAGTCCTGGACGGAGGCTCTGCGTCTCCTGGGGGGCCGCATTCCGCAGGCAAGCGAGACAGCTGACGCGACGTCTCGTCTCCTGTCGACCCGGAGAGACGGTTACGAGACACAGAGACAGTCTTCGCGAGGCACGCCGAAAGCGCCGAAAACACTCCCTCCCTCGACTACTAATCACTCGGTTTATCTCGAGGAGTCTTGGCGCGCGGTAAACAATCAAGAAGTAGGAGCCGGTGGCTCCCCTGGAGCTGTTGAATTCGCGTGCCCGAGACGCGTGGACCTCTTCCCTCAATTTCCTGCAAACCTAGCAACCCAGCAGAGACGCGAATAAGAAGGAGGGAGACCAAAGCACACTCCTGCAATTGACCGGCTCCGGCTTCGGCCTCTAATGAGGAGCCCAGCAGAAGCCCACGGACGGAGAAGCGCTCGCCCGCTCGGGGCCCTCCACTCTCCGGGGAACAATTAGTGCCACTTATGAGCGTGCCGAAACGCGTGGCTCGCGCGCGCTTCATTTGCATATGCGCGAACGAGCGAGCCGCCACGTTCCCACGCCCCTTAATCGCCCAGGAAGAGGCGAGAGGCGGCGGCCACTCCCCTGGCGGAGGAAGTGCCGCTCCGGTTTTTTGCGACTTTACAGTCGCCTAATGTGCGACTTTATGATGAGAGTGCCCGGTGGCCCATATGATGGCGGCGTCTTCCGCGCTCCTGGCGCGATTAATTCTGCTTAATCGCCTTAATTATTATTCGACGGAGGGCGCTCTGTTTACTTTGAGAGATCAGTCCGCCGGCTTTCGATCGCCGCCGGCGACGCGGCCGACTGGAAGAGACTCTCGGGAACACTGGAGTGCGCCCTCCAGCCGAGGACGTTTGTTTCCTTTCGCTGCAGGACTGATGGAGAGGGCGAGGTTACTGCGTCGGAGCTTTGCTAGAACGAGGAGGGAGGGCTTGGGGATGTTGGGCAGATAGGGAAACCGGGCAAGGTGGAAGGGAATCTCGAGACTTGTGAAAGGAGGATTAGGCCCAGATCACATCAGAGTGACAGATGTCACAACTTGCATCGTCTTTAGCAGTAAGGCAGCCAGTAGTTCTTGGAAACTTTGGAATACCTGTGCCCTTATAACAGAGGCACAGATCATTTCCATCGCATGGACAGCATCGTTTCAAAGTGTCATCACTTAAAAATCCCTAATCCCATGCCTTCTCTACTCGGAACATGGAATGTAAGCCAGTCATGGTCATCAATCCCTACGGGAGTCCCTACGATTTTCGGCTTCTTCCTCGTTCCGTTTATAGGGTCAAAGTTCCCTGCACATCACAACCAAGGCACACCAACTGCAGAGGAGTGGCACAAGCTGAAATCGGACCCGATGACGTAGAATAGTTTTATCTCGAATTTTATCGCTTTGCTAGTCTTCGCACTTCGCAAAATTGCTCCAAGTGAACCAAGACGCGCCTCAGATCCCTGAATCTTTCGGCACGACCGCCTCGAAGGAGCTTTCCATTTCCGCGAGTGAGTAGGCCCCTCAACGCACAACTGCTTTCACATGTATTAAACAACTTATCTCAACAATTTCGAACACTTTGTACAATAGAACCTCTTGGGAATACGGACGCGTGGGGGTCAGGCGAGCGGCTCCTTTGTGTCGTAGATCGTGGGTGCCCGGAAGATGATCGTCGCCGTGCCGATCGCGCAGGCGCACGTGAAGAGCATCAGGAAGATGCGGTCCATCACCACGGAGACGTACTTCCAGTCCTCGATGACCTGAAGGGGCGTTTAGATGCTGGTTCTGCTTAAAGCTTTGGAATTTTTGACTGTTGGACACTTTGTCTCCATCGCTTTTCTCACACTCGTAAGTATCAAAAGAAGAGAGAAAGGGCCATAAATTGCCAAGTGCCTAGGATCCCGTACCTGCCGGTCGTCGTGCTCGCTCCTTAAGTGGTCGGCGATGTAGGTGACACTGTCGACGGCACTCTGCACGGGCGTGTACTCCTTCTGGAAGTTGCTGAAACTCCCGCGGAAGCTGTAGCTGCCGTTGTCGGAGACGGACTTGGCGCTGGTGCCGTAGTGTGGCGACAGATAGTCCACCTGGTCCAGGAGCGCACTCGCATAGTGGTCCCGGCCCCTGATGCTCATGCTCCGCGACTCCTTCTTCTGCACGAGTAGCGCTGGAGGACCGCGTGCAGCGCCGCTCGCGGCCGCTGCTGCGGGCTTTGTCGGCGTCGGCCGTCGCATGATGAGGTACTTGGGAAGGAACTCGATGAAAACCTTCTTCACCCAGTTGGGCATCGTGTGGGTCGACGGCGACCGGTAGTGCACGTTCTGAAGAAGGTGGAGGTGAGGTGGGGGTAAGTTCTGAACTGACCAGGGTGATGACGGTGACGACGACGCTGAGCGTGACGAGAACCATCGTGAAGAGGAGATACTTTCCGATGAGCGGGATGACGAGACTCGTCGACGGAATAATCTCAACTGAAGGAGGGTCAGGGGAAGGAGGACGAGGGGAACGCACCCAGTAGCAGAAAGAACACAGTGAGCGAGATGAGGATGGAGATGCACAGTGAAATCTTCTCCCCGCCGTCCGAAGGCAAGTAGAACACCAAGGCAGTCAGGAAACTGGAACGGTGAAGGACGTGCTGGGGAGAGCAGCTCATGAGGTACCTGATTCCCACGGAGGGGAAGATGAGGTTGACCGTGTAGAAGAGCGTTTTGCGACGCAAGTGAATCTCGTAGGTCAGATCGATGAACGGAGACTCGCAGCAAGGGTACCTAGGAAGGGAAGTGAGTAAGAAGGATGCGTGACCAGTAGGGTTGCCACGATCAGAGTTCTAGTCCTTTATCTTCTTTATGAAATGCTCTGATATATAATCTGAGGAGGTGTGATAAATGGCTATCAGATAAGCGGCGCTCCCGGCTACATAATTCACTTTTAGAGTCCCGTGTCGACTTATTAAATTAGTTCGATAAATCAAAGGCTCTGGACCCTGATTTTAAACGTGTGTTATCTTCTTGCACCTCAGAGTCCTCAGCTACTGAGGAATGGAAACCTTCGTATCCAGAGAGTCAAGGAGCCTAGAACCCGGAGAAAACTGTCGCCAACCCACCTCTTCTCGTGGCGCTTGCCGGGGACCTGGAGGATGTCCCACTCCACGCTGGGGTAGTAGTCGCTGAGGTCGATGCCCTCGTCCACCACCCATACGGTCTCCTCGTACTCGCCGTCGATGCCCATAACGCGCTCCTTCACCTCGTGCTGGAGGTGCGCGTCCTTGTGCTTCAGGTCGACCTCGAGGCCTCCGTAGGTCCACGAGCCGAACTTCATCTCGCAGGTCTGCGCGTCGAACGGAAACCACTCGACGTCGATCTGGCACATGCTCTTGTAGATGGCGGGCGGCGCCCATTCCACCGTCCCGTTGGGCAGCAGCTTCGCCTTCGTCATGATCGTCACCTGGTAGTTGCCGTCCGCGTTGTTGTACAGCACGATGTCCGGAAGCCAGATCATGTCCGACGGGACGTAGAGCACGTCCACACCGCCGTAGTCCGCCGGGTTCCACTGCAGTTTGTAGTCCGTCCAGCTCTGGAATCAAGGGGTGAGCCAAAGGAGTGAGCCCCGTATGTCAGAAGCAGTTTTCCTTTCTGTAAGCTTTACTGTTTGCAGTAAGCCTGTGGAAGGCTATGTCCAAATCTTCCATATTATCTTAACAAGACCGGGACCTCGTGGGTCGTTGGAAGCCATTTGAATACATAGATTTCTGGCTCAACTTCTGCAGAAGGTCTAGGCCTTTTGTGTGTCTTCTCCCTTCTTGGACCCAGCACACGACAAATCGTCAATTTGGACTTCTACACACGAAAAATAAGTACCCGCGTCCCATATTCCTTAATTATCCTGCCATCTTGACTTACATGTTGTAGCCAGACGTTCGTCGTCATGATCTGGTTCTTCTCGTGCTGAAACAAGAGATATGACCCTCTGGAACAGAGATGGAAAGATTTAAAGCTTCTCTAGGTCCTCTTTTATTCCCCGTTGTGTGCTTCTTTGCTAGGCTGTCATAAATCTAAAGGAAGGAAATAAAGAACGGAAAAAGAAGCCAATAAAACAGTTCGATCTTTCAAATTGACCATCTCTGCTCTCAGGGGGTACTTGTATCGGAGGCGACCCTAATCCCCGGGCATCAATCACCCGGAGACCCCAACGGTAATCCCCGGAAACGAGCGAGGGGCGCGCCACTCCTTAGAGGGACTCACAACGGCGGTCATGTAAATAGGGAGACTTTGTTGGTTCGACGATGACTTTAAAAGATACATTCTACAGTTTTAGAGCTGGGGGGGGAGACAGAGTTCGAGGGCGAACAAAACAAGTACGTGTCCTGGCCCTCTCTAGCCCGTGTAGGCACGTACCACGTCGAGAAGCTGCGAGAGCTTCAGCTTGAACTTGACGACGAGGGTTTCGGAGTTGTCGTCGACGGGGCGGACGAGTTTGTTGTAGTCGGCGAGGAGATCTTCGAAGAGCCGCGCGGCGTCCTTATTGGAGCGGGCCATGGGGAACGAGCCGAGGAGCGTCAGGAGAAGGAGAAGGTAGCTCGTGGTGGCGGCGATGAGCATAGTTCATTGGGTGGAGCCGTGGCGGAGGCCGAGGCTCGCTGCCAAGGAGGCCAGCGTGCTCCGGCGCCGCGAGTCAAGAGGGGCTGAGCAGGGGAGAGGCGCGTGGCAGGAGGCCTCTGGAGCATGCGACGTCAGTGGGGAGGGTCGGAGCGCCGACGACATCTAACGACGGCGCCGAGAGAGAAGAAGGTCGGTGCGGTGGCGGCGGATTCTGAAAGGCGAATCGAATTTAGGTGAGTGGATAAGGGCTGAGGGGGAGGAAGTGCCGCCAACTCGATTGACTCGCTCGAAAACACGCCTCGCCAGATAGCATATCAGACGATATAGCCCTCCGGGGGGCTTTGATGAATGGTGGACGCGCAGCACAAGAAGCACGAACAAACGCGCGAGACGCGAACGCCGGACGGAGCCTCCGCCTAATTATCTACTCACGCGTGCAGAGTCCCGCTGCTCCTTGACCGACGGACGATTAGGGACACGGATATGGGCCGGCTTTAGGATCTTCGGAATACTGGATTCGCGGATGGTTTCTCGAGCCTCTCTGGCCTTTCCTTGCAAGGCAGGGAGCGTGATCATGAATGGGTGCATCCTACAATTGAAGAAAAGTGTTGCACTGCAGAAAAAGAAGAAGAGTAAAAGTCACCAATGGGGTCAAAAATTCCACAGATTTGAAAACATCACAGCATCCACTTGCACACCACTTGGTTGTCCAAGGAACGGAGAACCTCCTCGGGAAACCCTCCAGCAGTAAGGCGCAACCCATAAAGTGATCAGAGATGAGGAAGGAGAGCATAGATAAGAGAGCGACTCTCGGAACCACGGACGATGGCAGGAGAAGCGCGCGAGAGGACGAGGTAGTGGGAGGCGCCGTCAGGTTATGAAAAAGCGAAAAGGCACGCGGAGAGCAACTGTCGCCGGTGACATCGAAAAAGATGCCGAGAGACTTATTAGAGGCGGGGGGGGAGAGTCGACCCTTCCGGGGCCCAGACACGCCACACACGAAGAGTCGAGTTTCGGCAGCAGCTACCTGACAGCCACTGCAGGACGGTAACAGCTGCCGGCTCCGTCCCCGGGGACAGGTGCGTCGCCTCCGAAGGAGATCAGAGACGAGGGTGCCGTAATTGGCGCTCTGGAAGGGTGCAAAGGGAATCGAACGCGGAGGCCGAGCGCACGGCCGACTCGTTCCTCTCGGGCATCTCCCTCTTTTCGTAATGAAAGAAGGGCCGAGAGCCAGCCGTCCTGGGAGTGAGTTGTCGGGCCGAGGGCGGTCGGCGGTGGGAAAAGATGCTTTATCGATTCCGAGTCGTGGATGAACAGGGGCAAATCTCGATTGGTGATGTGGCGGTGTTGGCAGATGGCCCAGGGCTACTACTGCTGCTTGAGAAGCGGTCGCTTTGTCTTACGCGCTTCCGCTATTCTTCCGCGACATTCATATAATGAGCAAATTTAAAAATAAAAAAGGGACGCTGCATCGTATTCGCGACTTGAGTGGGAGATACTGGCGCTGGAGGCAGCGTTGTCGAACATCCGAAGTATCGGCATGTTCCAATTGTATCCAGACGAGATGGAAGAGGGTTGAGACTATTCTAAGTAACGGAAGCAGCCCAGGGCAAGGAGATGGATTGGATTCTAGGCACGACCAACCGGGCGAGGACAAGGAATCGTTCTTGGTAGATGGCTGATGCACCACTGGCTACTGTCCATAACAAGAGCCAAGGTGTACGAAACCTCACTTTTATCAATTGACATACAGTAACCCTGAACAGACACCAAACATCATTGTGCGTTGCTAGTGCTGAAGTGGCCAAGGAGATGCTGCAGTTGGATGACGTCGTAGGTTCGCGGGAGCACACGCAGTTTCTGGATGGCGCTGTCAACACTCGAGGCGAGAAGAGAAGCATGCCCGGCGTTCTTCAGACTTCTTCCGTAGACGTACGTCTTTTCTCGACGAGGCGGTTCTTCTTCGATCCTCTGGTTATTCTGACAACAGTATCGCAAACGTGCTGCGATGTCCGACGCCTACGAAGACAAAGAGGTTCTTTGGGTGATATGCATCCAGAACATACCAAGTCGAGCAATTCCTCTGGAGATGCCGTCG
Organism: Steinernema khuongi; assembly: GCA_016648015.1. NCBI lineage: Eukaryota > Metazoa > Nematoda > Chromadorea > Rhabditida > Steinernematidae > Steinernema > Steinernema khuongi. The sequence goes on along the minus strand of JADLIF010001878.1, from coordinate 46,879 downwards.
TGTGGTTCATCTTGACGTCGTTCATCCTCTCCCGCATGAAGAGCACATCCGACTGCATCTTGTTCGAAGAACCCACTACCGCCTGCATCTCCACGGAAGTCTCCTTCTTCGTGCACTCGAGCACTCTCTCCAGCTTCGCGCGTTCCGCCTTCAACGCTTCCACCCGCTGCTCACATCCCTTCCGCCACTCCACAGTCTCCTCGTGCTGCTGAAACATCTTGCTCATTGTCGGCAAGAAGACCGCTCCTTACCTTCTCTAGCGTTTCCCGGAGTTCACGACTGCCACACTCCTTCGCGTCCGCTATTTCCGCCACCCTCTGAAGTTTACTGAAATGAACGGTATGATCCAAGCCATCGAGCAAGACTTACCCCCTCGACAGCTCGGTGAGACGGCGCATTTCCAGGACAATTTTCTGGTAGAGTTCGAAAAGCTCTTCGACAGAGCCCGCTTCGTAGACGGAGGCGGTCAGGTCGGCATAAACGGCCATCTTTGCGAATTTCAGCTGGCAGAACTGCTCCAACGTCGAATAACCAACTGTCCAACTGACCACCGAACGCTGAAGTGACCGCCAGTCGCCACTTTGCAGCCATTGGCCTAGACGAGACAAACTGCAGCTGCAGACAACAGACAGGTCTGTGAGACAGAGAGCTTGAAAAGGCTTTCTGGGCCGCACTCCGGAGTATGCCTACATGGCAGAGCAGTCTCTCCGCATCTTTGGATCCCCATTCGCCACGATGGTTTCAAAGCGACTCCGGAACTTCCCCCGTTGCCCTTGAGTGATAGACAAGGTAGAACAGCTCGGCCGTAAGACTCCTTTACAAATTCAACAAGTAAACAGGATAACAACAAATACGTAACAACAGAAAACGTCCGAGCAGCTTAGGCAATGCGACCCTTCTTGCGCAGCTTGTTCATCTTCGCCTTCTTTACCGTATCTCTGCGTTTTTGCAAGTTCGTCTCGCGTTTCTGTTGCTTCTTCTCTTCGTCGGCCTTCACTTGCTTCTCGCGCTGTGACCACTTCTTCTTCTTCTGTTCCTTCATTTTCTCCTTTCGTTTGAGACTCTTCTTGAGCAGTCCGATGTCGTCCTTTACTTTTACGCCTTCTGCTCTGCTCATGGCATTGCTCCAGCGGATGTTGTCTTCGATGCGCTCAGCCTTCTCGGGGTCCTTCTCCCGAACGCTTTCTATCCTCTCTTTTCTTTTTTCAGCCTTCTCGAGCAAACGCTTGTAGTCCTTCCCTTGGAACTTGTCCCGTTTCTCCTTTAGTCCTACCTTCTAAAAATACAACGTAAAATTACAGCTGTGAAATTTGCGCGAACCTTCTGTTCTTCTTTGATGACGAAGTCAAATTTGGAGAAAACCAAGTTACCGTTCTCAGTTGTTGCGACAGGCTTGGCGGAGTCGGTATTCTCCTTCTTGGCTTTCTTAGATTTGGGTTCTCCAGATCCGCCGTTTGAACTAAAAAAGCCATTAGCTCAGAAAACTCGAGAGTGAACCTACGAGCTATCTGCTGCTCGCTTCTTTGCCGCCTCAAGTTTCCCCTTCTCCTTGTTTTCCTTTCGCTTCATCTTCTTCATCGAGCGCTTGAGACGCTTCTGCTCTTCATACTCCTGTGCGGTCTTCTTGCCCATTCGACCACCTGAAACATGCACTATGAAGAAGGGTTCTTACGATTAGGACCTACTTCTCAGTGACAAAATTCGGCTTTGCAGACGCTCGAGGGCCTTCTCGCGACTGTCTTTCGCGTCGCTGCCGTTGCCAAGAGCCCGTTCGATCAGGTCGTCATCGTCTGTTTGATCGAAGACGGATTCGTCGGCACTCTCGGCGGAAACTGCGACTTTCTTTTGTTCGATTAACTTCTTCTTCTCTGCCAACTTCTGAGCTCGGCGTGCCTTGAGCTCGGCTTTCCGGTCAGACTTGTCCTTCTTGGGAACGGCCTCTTCTTTCATCTGAAACTTCAGTAATAATTCACCAAGAAGTTACAGCACACGACATTGGAGCGACATGAAATTCTTAAAATCAACAGCAAAGCAGTCCAAAAAAATGAAGAAGACCACAAAAATCGATACATTTTCTTCGAAATCGAAGCATTCACAAACAAAGTGAAATATGGGCTAAATGTTGTTTCCTTTCTACTAGCCAGTTTTCCCAGGCAGCTTCCCTTTTTCAGTGAACTACGGTCTCGTTGCCACCTAAGGAGGAACGTTATGCAACAATTTCAAACGAACGAAAAAGTAGAACAGGTTTCAACGGTAAACCTAACCAGGAAACACCCACACGGATCGGCATATTGTAGGAGATGTTTGAAGGTAAACGAGACGTTTCACACAATCCTCCAGCAGCTGCGATATTTCAGTAGTCAGCAGTCGCCGATCTACACAGAATTATCCTCGTCCGAGAAGCCCCGCAGCAATCCGGGAACCAATGAAGATCTCTTTGGACGGCAACAGTCCAAAGAATACCCAAATGCTTAGCAAATCCAAGGTTCACACTTGAAGTTAATTCGAACAGTCACGGCGCTCCCACAGCCCAGGTTGAGCGTGCCAGGAGACCGACAGCTGAAATCTCGGTCATTCGTTCTGAGTTTCTCAAAGCGCTTCGTTGCTCTGAGACTCCTAGAGGAGCCAGCCTCGGAGTTGGCCATCGTGTCGAAGAAGCTCGACTCCTCCTCACTCTCCAGAATCCGAGGGAGTCCGAGGCTCCTGCTCCTGTTTTGGTCTCCAGCCCGGGCTCAAATGCATCTCTGTGCAAGGCGATGCCACGATTGCTGGCGCCTGGACAATTTTGGCACCTCGGCGAATCTTTCACGCCTTTTCCGTTGTGCGAAAGATCTGAAGTGTGGTTTCTTTGTTTGAAGGCTCTGGCTACTCTCTTCGTGTGTTCGGTAGCAGAGATGGAGGCACGATTGGGTGCCCTAAACTCTGTCCATCGATGGCCATTTCAGGACTGGACTCCTTCAAGAACATGGCGCAGCGTTCACCTAACGTTGCCCGAGCCACGCTGACCGCTCCGCTCGGACCTCTTCTCATAGAGGCGACGGAATCCACGCTCTGTGGCATACACTTCACGGAGGGACAGGTGATTGAGGAAATCGAGAACATTCCGCCACGACCGGCCGACCCTTCGAGTTTGGTCGTGAGCCACAGTTCCGAAAGTGTACGACGACTACTTGTTCCTTTATGAACATCATGGGTTTCAGGCTAAAAACGAAGTGATTCGCGACACCATCGAGTGGCTCAAAGCGTATTTCGAAGGACGTGAGGCCAAGAAGCCATCGCTGAAGCTGCCCAAGGACGCCTTCAACTCATTATGCTGGCTAACTGCCATGGACAAGGTTTGTTCTCATGGATTTCTAGCTCTTAAACCAATCATGCAGATTCCCTTTGGTCATACCGTAAGCTACGGAGAACTCGCGGAAGCCTGTGGCAAGACGAAGGCTCATTCGCGGGCAGTGGGCGGTGCCATGGCCAAGAATCCGTTCATTCTGCTGGTTCCCTGCCACAGAGTCATCCGGGGCGCTGGCGATTTTGGGAACTACAGTGGTGGAGGCCCGAACGTCAAGAAGTGGCTGCTGAGCTTCGAAAGGGAACTGGCGACACAGGGGCGATGAACCTTCTTGGGATCTTCTTGTATATTTGAATCCCAACCTGTCAAGTAGCTTGACGAATAAAGTATCTCACAGGTAGGCTCCACTTCGGGACGAGTGCTTTCCTTGTCATCTCCTTGAACCTCTTCATCTCCAGGTGTGAATCCTTCGAAACTTCGACGACCAACGCCCGCTCTACTTCCTGGCAGCGTCCGTGGAGTGATAGCGCCGGATTTGATATCGCCATGCCAGAGCTCCCTCCCAGGGGGTCCGCGGACAGATTTTTCATTTTATTCTTCATCAAAGCGAGGAGATTAAAAATATGTAGCGATTTGTCTTTGATACATATTTTTCGCGCCTTCCAATTGCAACTCTCTTGGGCCGCCGGGCAGCGCGAACGGAGCTTCTTCCGACGGCCGGGCTTGTTTGTTTTACGCGTGTAGCCTTGATTGTCAATCGAAAGTGCCAAACGATTCGGTGTCCTTCGCGCATTGACCCCGCGGAGGAGTCAATCCGTCACCGCCGGACCTTTAATCACCGCAGGCGTTTGTGTGTCTTTTGATGATAAGTGTTTTGTTGTAACAGCCGCGGAAATGAGAGATTTCTTCCTCCATCTGCTCGCGGCCCGGACACATCGAGCCGATTTGATCGTCAGCGACAATGCCGCCGATAATGCTCTAATTGATTGACGTTCTCAAAAAACGAAACGCTCTCTTTTGTACAACAAGCCGAGGAGCTCCTTCCGCCGACTCCAAAACATTAACCGTTGATTGATATCCGAGATTAATTGTGTTTTTCCATGTCTTAATCCGTCGGCGAATCCCTCTCCCCTCCAGTGTCCGGATACCGTAGCCCGCTCCCCGAAGGCTGATTAAGGGTCCCCTTGGAGCGGCGCCCGCATTGACAGTCGTGATTCCGCAAACCATAATTACGCGACTCATATTGCGAGGTCATAAATGTCGCCATTTGTTATAGTTTTATCTTTTACAACGCGCCAATATCTGACGACTCAATGGCGGCGGGACAGAGGCGACGCCGGAGGCGCGACCCGCTGTATATCATCTGCGCGCGACCGGAAATCGCCCTAGAAGGACGGTAGTTCCGGAGGAGCACTTGATGAGGCGCAGGAGGGAAGGAGGAATCCGGTCAAAGGAGGTCTTCAGGGTTGAGGGGTAGAGGAGGGGAGTCCGAACGGTGGTTTGCTTCACTATTCTTCTTCTTCTTGAGGTACTGGAATCTATGGGGGTCGGAGAGAACGGAGCAGGAATCTACTAGCCCTAGTCGGATTCCGTATCACATAGGTCTTTCATTCCAACGAACAAGGCCTGATAGTCCTTCCGATGCCCTTCAATTGACCTTTCTTTCACTTAAAACTGCTAGAATGTATCATCGCATGTCCCCTACTCTGTTTTTAAGCGAAAACGAACCCCAGGAAAAGAAGACTTGGCCTATAAAACCGCGAGAGTACACGATCCCAGCAGCTCCTCCCAGAGAAGCAATCCGGACACTCGGATTTGAAAATGAGGCGCCGAAATTGCAATAAAATAATTTGGACAATTGTTTTATCGGCGGCGGAGAGTCCAATCATGACGCCCGTTTGCCCGTTTTCCCGGCTGGCCGCTTATTACTGGCTCGGTTTATGTGCGTCGGGCCAAAATAAAACCCCCTTGTCCGCAAACTCTGCGGCCGATCTGGCGCGCTTTGATCTTAAGCCTCGCGCGGATAATTGGAAGGGCCGAGTCAAAGGGTCATATAAATATACATAGATTAGAGTGCCGGAGGGGCTGGAAACGCCGAAGTGACTCGTCCGGACGATCTATGATTAATGAGAGCGCGAAAGTTGCCTTATTCGAGGACTCAGAAGCGCGCCCGACCGCCTCCGGAGCTACTTGGCCCGGGCAGCAACTGCCGGATCGTTTTACGTTAACGACGACGACGACGCAATGTTGTCCTGTGTGTAATGTGCTTGGATTCTGCGGCGCTCTCCGTGCGGGATTCGGAGAGGCGCGTTTTGATAACGACGACAAGTAATTGATTGGGTCGCTAATTAGGGAAATCAAAGCGCCGAACCGGTAGCGCCGTTTGAAACAAAACTAATACAAAAACGGGTTTTCGCGTGTCCCGAGAGCGAAGTAGGTAGTGGAGGGACAGTTATCAAAGGGCGTCTCTTTGATTCGAGTGGAGTCCGGGCAGGCTTTAGTGGAATCTGCTTTTCTTTACCGCGATTGAGTTCTGGGAATGCTGGCCTTTCAGGATTAATGCCTGTCATAAAAGTCTCAAGGACTGGAGGGATTACGGTTGTCATTGGATCCTAAGTTATCAAAGTGCAAAGGTATATCAGATTAACCTTTTCTTTCCTACATTTCGAATACTTATCTTAAGAGGTTGACTGCCCCTAAGGTTGACCTGAGCATTCCATATCTTTAGCCATAGCCCTTCACAAGGATAAACCCTTTCTAAATGCTTGACCTAACTTTCGAGAAATAGGGTCCTTCCAAGGGCCCTCAACCTTTGCCAGCCCCCCTACCACTACTGATCAAATTCCCCCAATATATTCTGCATTTGCCTCCTTCTTGAAACCTCTCCGCCACCCGAGATCTAAGACCTGCGCCAGGGTCAGATCAGTCCCTCCCGCCCACCGCCTCTAGCCTCAGCGAACTCCGCTGATTCCCCGGTACTTCCCACAGTCCGAACATCGCAGTGCCTGTCAAGGACCTTCCCAAAAGGCGCGCAATGTTGCAGGGCTCTAATTGTAATTCCGCGATTGCTCCGGCGCTCTGTCAGCGAGATGTTATCACCTCCTGCTCAAGGCTCGGCTTCTCGGCGCACCGATAAGCACTTGTCGCAATTCGAAATGTAACGCGATCTCCGTTGATATCAGCCAATCAAATGGAAATCGAAGTGACATGGATGTGAGGAGGAGGCCGCGGCGAAGGCCCCTGTCACCTGAGCGGCTCCTTCCCGCCCTCTAAAAGGATTCCTCTCCGGCCAGCCGCCGAGCTCGTCATCGCGCTGTCAGCTTTTCATTAATAAGCGCCTTGTTTTTGATATCTTCTCGAGGGCTGAGGGCACCCGGAGGATCGATCGGCTCCCGGGTGCCCAGATCAGCCTCTTTTTCACACGTGTTTTATATTGCGGCGCGCAATCACCGCCGATTTCCGATTGTTTTGTTTATTCCGATTAGCGTGCTCGTCTTCGGCCCGGGCCGCCGGCGGCACGTTGAGCCAACATTCGCGTTTGATTCGCGCCGCGCGATTACAATTCGTTTTCGCGTGTAAATATTTATGAAAAGGCGAATCCGCCGGAAGGCTACGGTTGGCGCTTCCGGGCGGGCTACGGTCGATCGGTGGACGTGACCTGAGGCCCGATAGCCTCTCGAGAGTGGAGTATCACGAAGACGAAGTACGCGGAGCCGATTAGATTCGCGGGCCTCTTGAGAGGCTCATCGATACGCCGCCGCCGGGGCTACCGTAGCCCTATCAAGAGGGGGGGGATAAGGGTCGCGCAACAACGCGTCCGCCGGTGTCACTCATACCATATCTGTCGCGATGCGCCGAGTAATTACTGTGTCTTCGTTCCGACAAACGACGACGCTGGCAAATGATGACAAACGACGGCGGCGACAGCCGAAAGCCGCCAATCGCGTCGGACTCCGAATCCGCCGCGTCTTCGCTGTAATTGAGACTCGGAGGACCTGTTCGCGCACTCCTAATTGTCGCCGGCCGAGGCCCTCTGCACAAGTAGCGCTAATGTGTCGCCAAGGGACGATGCGATTTGTGTTTGGAAGCGCCGGAGTTCTTTGTCCGACCTGATTTATACGGGGCGAGGACGCCATGTTCCTTTCCACCGTAGATCGGTGCAACCCAGCGACAGAAGTAGCTCTACTTGTAGCAGCAAGGACCAGCGAGTCCCTCTAAATCCACCTATCCCTCTGGTTGTGACACTTGGCAGCGCTAATGTGTCGCGATTTATGCTCGGAAGCCCAGTCTGATTTATACGAGGATTTATCGCGAGTACGGTAGGCGACTTGTAGCGGAGTTTCGCTTTTTGCTCGCTTTCGTCCCTTCTGGCGCCGATGCACAAATGTCAGAATCGTCAAAACGTTTTTTGAAAACAGCTCGGCGTCGACACGTTGTTCCCAACAGGTGCCCCCGGCTTCCCGGAGGCGATAGGATGTTGCAAACGGGGACGTCGTAGTCGGAGAAGTTCGCGGCGGAAACGCACTTAAGAAGGACAGGGCGGGTGTGCGCGTTTCGAAATGTTTTTCGGTGTTTTGTGGCCCTCCTTTGCGCGGTTTATTTGCTCGCGATGAAGAACTCGTTAGCGCATCTACGGTGGTCCATTCCGACGGAGTCTTCTACGCGCGGACTCCTTGTCCCGGCAGCTGGCGCGTGTTTATGCAATTCCGGCGCTTCCACGTTTTGGCCCTGGAGCCTTACCGTAGAAGTGGCAGCGCGGCGTTCTAGAATGATGCCAGGGATAGGACGGGCAGCAAATCGAAATGTGGATTCCTTAAGTTCGCATTCGAGTTGTGCAAAGTATGAGTCGTTTATTAGGCAGAAGTTTGGGAGACATGTTCCACTAGAGCACCTAGTCCTGTCCCATGTGTTGTGGTAGGGAAATTCAAGTGTCATCATTGAAACAATGTATCTCTTTTGAGTAAGTACATTGACCTAGAGAAAAACATAGGAAACCTTCGAATAAGTACATGGAATGCGTTTGATCTGATAACGTCTTCAAAAGGATCCGCTTTTGTGCAATTCCGACCTGTGTAGCCAGAAGGACGAACGTCGAACGGGAGGACAACCAAGACGACCCCAAATGCTCGGGAGTTCTATTGTCTCACAGTGATGGTAGAGGGGCCTCACCCTCTCACTAAAGGTACCGCAAGTGAGAAGAAACTCAGACACAGACAGCTCAGACGTCTCGTCTAAAGCTCTGCACGGTCTCTCTCCTCAAATGTCATGCGCAGTTTTTAAGGGTGAGCTGAACGATAGGTTCATAAGCTTCAAGCGCAATGCGGTTGGTCTCAACTAGCTCAACACAAACTGCATTCCAAAGCAGTTCTGCTTGGGTGCTATTAGGCTGTCCCATAAAGACTGAGTGAATCTAAATAAGTGCCTGGGGTTAGCCAAGTTCTTGATATGGATCCTTGCAAATCATGTCTACGATAAGCGCCTCCAAGTCCACCGTTTCCTCAGACTGTGCCACTGAAGGAGGTTGCCTATCCCTCGCGCCTCACAGTCCAATTAATGGAACCGCTCGGCGGTGACATTGACGCTCCTCGGGAGGCCCAAGTCGCGCGCCGCAGCGGGCCCGCGCGGCGGTATACTTCGCCAGTGTTTGCCGAACAAGTAGACAAATATATATAAACACGCTGTATTTGTGTTGCTTCTCCACATTATCTTCTCCCTCTCCCGCGCGCGCCCAATCCTTCGCGCAATCAAGGCACGTATAGCTAGTGAAGAGCGCGAAGAGGGCCGATCGGGAGGATCAAGGGCGCAATCGGAAGACAAGAAGCAACATCGCCGCCGCTCGGGGAAGCCCCTTAATCGGCCCGATCCGCGAATCAAAGCGTCGTTTGGCTTTGCGCGTCCGATGTTCGATCTCCGCGGCCCTGGCTCCTGGCTACAGTACCCCGGGCGACGTCTTAAACGTTTGTGACCGCGCTATATTAATATTAATGCGCTCTGCGGCCTCTTCGGCGCTCCCAACTCCTCCGGCGAACAACGATAACCATATTCGGGGAAGACATCGGCCAATTAGCGACGCGGCCCGCTCCCGCGCCCCTCGAGAGTGCGCGAAGGCAACAATCGTCGCCATCCTCATCATCGCAAAACAATTGGGCCCCCAACGCCCGACCGCTATAATTGACTCCGTATTGTCTCCGCGACTATCGTATCTGCCACAAGCTGCCCTCTTTTGTCCCGCGCCAGCAACTCCAAATTGGCGCCGAATGCTTATTTGCGATGAAAAATTCATCGCGCCGCCGGGCGACAAATTGTCCGAAAACAAAAGCGACCCTCCCTGGCCCGGGGACAGGTGTGGTCGCCGCGAATAATCGGCCACTAATTAGATGTCCCATCCCGGCAGCGCTTCCGCTTTGTCCGCTGCAACTCTGAACAGTCACGGGGAGGACGCTAGGGTGGCCAGAGGTTGGTAGATATCGGTTTCAGCTCCTTGTCAGGTCAAGGAGAGCGATGCAGGAGTTCTTCTTTTATCGTTCCCATAGGGACAATTACAAAGATTGCAAAGGTAAAAAATCCACCTTTGAACCTCGGTGAAAGAGGCCCTAAGAGTGCAGTGCTTCTTACAAGGACTTCTGAGGCAAACCCTCACGTCCGGTGCATATAAACAAATTTGGGAACGACGAAAAAACCAAAATGCTTATGATCCACCTCTTCCAACCACCACCTTCCTTTTCTCTGGACTAGATCCGATGTCCTACTATAGTTAGGACGTGGCGATCCCTAGAGCTCTGACTTGCTTTTTGGCGACTTTCTCGAGTCCTTCTCAGCATCATGATGGAACTGAATCAGGCACGTTACCCTGCCACGATCTTGTATCTATTGAGAGTGTTATAATACATTTAATATACTTTGTTATCCACTTTTGCAAAATTTCTGAGCCTTTTTAGCATATTTATAAAATCACATTTATAAAACCACCGAACTGTTCACGACAAGGACAGCTTTTAAACAACCCCCTTGGATTTAAGTTGGACAGTTCGAAAAGCTCTATTTTCATTGTGACTTACTCAAACGAAACATTTAACCGCTCTCTTAATCTAGCTAAATTCCGACAGCTAATCGAGGCCTCTTTCCTTTCTTCCAACTCCACTCTCCACCCCCTCGGAGCACTTCAAACTTCTTGACCCAGCCGAGCCATGATCCGCTCCCCCTCGGGCGCTTCCCTCTGGGAAGCCTTCCGCTGGCGGAAATCCGCTTCCTTCGCAACTTTCTTATCGGGCCACGATCTCGGCCGGGCATAAAGTTTTGTTTGGGGCGGAGCCGCGTCCTGCCAGCCGATTCAGGCGATAGGGGCGGGGCTCGCCGCGCGCACCAATCGTGGCCGCCGGATAAAGCCGCGCACCGCGATGAAGCCGGTTTGATTGGATCTGCCGCGCGATCCGCGCACATCGCCGACATCTTATCCCGGCTGCCGCTCGCTCGCGCCACTTAATTAGCGCCTACCGTAGCCCGTGCTGCTGGAAGCGCTATAAAAGCGGGCAGCGCGGATGTTTGTGCTCCGAGACGCCATTAATCTTTTTCGCCCCGCGACGCTTTTACAACCGACTCCACACATCCTAAAACATAATTATCGGTGATCGGCTGAGTTGACGAGCAGATGCGAGCTTTGGATTCGATTTTATGGCCTTTTTTGATTATGGCAGGGATGGGCGACAGCCTCGTTTAAACTCGGCCCGCTACCGTAGTCCCGCTTGGTGGGCTCCTTTAACGGTCTCCTTCCAGGGGTCCTTGTCCGTTTGGGTCACTGTTTGGGGCCGAAGAACAGCGTGGCTTTGATGAACGGTGCTTCTTGGGCCTCATTAACAGTCGTAGATTCCTCCGACGTCCATTAGCCAGCTCACCACTTACCGAGAGTTGCAAAAAGCGTGCATATAAACCGGGAGGGGCTGTCGCCCTCCATTATCCTCGGCGATATAAAAACGATCTCCTCTCTCATCAAAAGTGACGCCGCCTTCGATCCCCTCTCCCTCCTGCCCCTCGAGGGGGAATCATCTGCTCGGCGTCCTCGTGGGTACTCCCTTCCCTCCCGAGTGATAACCCCGTTCCTCAATTAGATGACTTCTACCGTAGTCCGGCGCCGTTCGGCTGCCCGCTGCGGATCAAATCCCTGCGGGATGGGATCATTAAAATGTTTTTTCGGCGACCGCCTGCGACTCGCGCGACTCCCCTTAATAACGGCGGAGAAGGGCCTCGAGAGGCGATCATAATCCGAGGGCCTTCCGGGGCCCGATTGATTCGCAAAACAAGGCGCGCTTTTGATTAATGATCGGAATTAGGCGATTAGACGCGCGCGGCCTCCAATTGATAACGATAAATCGGGCCCTTCTTGACTCGTTTGTTTTCGGGCTCCCCGGCGCCTTCTCCGTCGCCATGATCTCCTCCATGAGCGTCGACTCCATCCCGTCGCCCTCGGCCGCGCCAGAATCCGTCGCCAACGACTCCGTCTCCAGCTTCAAGGACGAGAACGTACGCCTCCCCCACCGCTCCTACCGTAACCCGACGTCGTTTCAGCAAAGATCGCCCTCGCCGAAGAACAACGTCTTCGAGAACGCGATCGAGGCGCAGCAGAAGGCGCTCCACAAGTTCACCTCCTCCCTCTCAAGTAGGTCCTGGCCGAGGGTCTCCCCGCTCACGCCCCCTTCAGACCTGAACTTCCGGAGTCCGTTTCCAATGAACGTGCTCCCTCCCTTCTTGACGGCCGCGCTCCAGCAGAACCCCCTCCTCCAGCAGCAGATGCTCGGCCTCTCGACGACGGCGGTCCAGATGCCGCCGACTTCGTTCCCCGTATTCGGCACGGCGCCTTCCGCGACGAGCAACGCGTCGCCGACGACCAACGACGACGACGATGACTCGGAGAACGTCGCCACTACAGAGCCCGAAGACCTCACTGTCAGGTAGGGACAGTTCGGGAGAGGGTGGCCCCCTCCTCGGTCAGTAGACGTATGCTGACTCAGCTCCTTCAGCAATGACTTTCGATTCCGGAAGGAGAAGAAGGCGGACTCGTCGGAGGACGGCGATCAGAACCTCCAGCAGAGCTGGTCGTTCGAGGAGCAGTTCAAGCAGGTATGTCGGTCTTTGAGGGTCGTCGTCTTGGGGTCTATGTTCTTAGCCCTTCGTTTGTTTATTGTCGCCCTGTTGGGGGCAAGTAGCATGCTCTGAGTCGCATTTAAGCTTTTTGCCAACGCCTTCTTTTGTTCCCCTACTCAAGCAGGTCACAATAAAGAGCGCCTCTTCCTGCAAGTCCCAGGTCAACTCCAACCTCTCCAAGGCTTACGGTACCCACTGGGAAACCATCGCTTCTAATCGCATTACCGTATATGGAGCGCACACTCTCACGCTGGTCCCCTCGGGTCTCCGAAGTCGGGCCGTTTCAATAATTCACCGGATATTTAATCAACTTTGCGCGCGTCCGCGGCCTCCTCCTGCGCTGTGCCCTCAGGCGAATTGATCGTGCATTATCTCCTCCGTCGCGCGCTCTTGTTCGCGAAGATTTATGGCCGAGGGGCCGCGGATATGACGAGCTCATTAGAGACCCGGGGAGACAGAGCGCCGCGAGGGACCCGGGCCACATGTCCCTCGGAGGACAGACTTTTTGGCATCGACCGAATTGGGCTTAATTACACCGGGTTACTGTAGCTCTACGAACTCTCCGGCGACCTGAAGCGGAAGGAGTGGCTCGACGACTGGCTCAGCTTCATGCACAAGATCGGTACGTCCAGGGCGAAGGGCGCTTCTGAAGGCTGCGTTCAGGAAAGCCCGTCACGCGGATCCCCATCATGGCCAAGCAGGTGCTCGACCTGTACGAGCTCTACCGCCTGGTGGTGCAGCACGGCGGCCTCGTCGAGATCATCAACAAGAAGCTGTGGCGCGAGATCACCAAAGGCTTGAACCTGCCCTCGTCGATCACGTCGGCCGCGTTCACCCTCCGCACGCAGTGAGTTCCTTTCCTGCCTCCTTGATGGATCGCCGCTCGGACGCCGTTGGCAACGCTGATTGATTCGCGATTCGATCGTCGAAACAATCGGCGATAAATCAGCGGCGATGAAATCGCATTTTTTGGCGCCGTTTCATTATGCAAACAACTGACACCGGTGCCGAGCCGAGGGCGATCGCCGAGGCGATTATGAGAGCGACATGAGGAGGGATCGATCGCCAGAGGCCCGGATCTAGGAGCTTCGAAAGGACTTCGGAGACCCTGAAGAAGCTGAGGTCCACAATCTCCACCTCAGTTTGATTCCAAAGCTTCTTTTGGCCTCTGCCGTCCCCTGCCTCATCGGAAAAGATGTTACACTTTCCTATGCACCTGCTCTAAGGAGATTGCATTCCATCCGAATGCACACGTTCTTTGGCCATAGCATAGTGATGGGGAGTTTGCTGGAACAAGTAGATTTTCACGTGACACTGTGAACTCTCCTTGAGCCCGAAATCCTACGTGCTTCTTCTAGCTCAAAGCTAGGAGGACAAATTTCACTGTGAAGAAGGTGCTAAGATTATCACCTCAGATCGCCTTTCGGACATCCGATTGATCACCTCCATTTGCAGGTACCAGAAGTACTTGTACGACTACGAGTGCGAGAAGGAGTCCCTGAGCAACCCGACGGACCTGCAGCAGGCCATCGACGGGAACCGGCGAGAAGGCCGCCGCACCGGAGGCTCCGCGTCCTCCTCCTCAGCCGCCTTCCCCTACTCGCTCGCGCAACACGGAACCCACGCGCTCCTGGCGGCCAAGCACCACCTCAACTTCGGTCTTGGCTCCAACGACGAGGAGAACACGGGACTCGGCTCCCAACAGGCCCTGGTGGCCGCCTACAAAGCGGAGCAGATGGCCAACATCGAGGCCCAGCAGCGCCACTTCGAGATGGTCCAGCGGGCGGCGGCGGAGGCCGCGTCGCGCCAAGCCCTTCCTAACTCCGGCCGCGAGTCCACCTCCTCCTACGACTCTGACCCGCCAGGTAGGAGTGCGTCCCCCCTCTCCTGATACGCCCTTCCAGCAGCGAAGAGGACCCGGACGGACTCCCGGACGAACGAGGAACCGAGCCAGGCGAACCCGGCCACTCCATCCTTGGAGCGCATCTTCAGCGCGGTCCCCACGACGCACCTAAAGATCTCAAGTCAGTGGCCCACTTTTACTAGTGAAATGGCGCCGTTATCTCGTGTTCTGCCTCAAAGTGAGCCTCTTAGGTCAAACGCCACCTTGAACCAGGGCGACCCTGTAGGCCTGATTCATTACGACCCAATTGGTGTCAAAAAGATTCTGTAGGAACATGTTTCCGCGCAGTGTCCACAGTTAGGACGATTGCCCTAGATTCTGTCGATCAAAGTTACATTCCAACGCATACAAAACAACACTCAAGGTCGACGACGTCTGGAAAACAACGTGAGAAGATCTAAAGTTCAGAAGTATGCACTGTAGCACAGGGGAAGCGGAAAGGTGTTGTAATCGATGAGCCCGCCCCTCAAGTAGCAAACACGATTACCGTAGACGCTTGGAGCCAGTTCTTGGAAACTTCTGAGGAGGAACGAGGACTATAAATCAGAGCTCCTTCGTCCTTGATCGACGCTTGAGCCCTGAAGTCCGCCAAGTTCAGGATCAAGTGCTTTCCGTGTAAGAACTGGCCTTTGACCCAAAATAGTGTTCAGAAGCTCAGCAGGGGTCATGTTCTTTCGCCTTGCGAACCCGGAAGCACGTACACAACACGTCAAACATCCCCACCATGACCGACCATCGATGAAAGACCAATTGCGCGCTTTGATCGATCTTCACCGCTACTGTAAAGCGAATGCAACACTCATCAGAGTGTATAGTTTGGTCGGCCTTTGCACAGCCCTGCAGGAAGCAAACACCCACATAATACATCCCTCATCACCTCTCTCCCTCCAAGGTTACTGTAGCCCTCGTGTTTAGATGGACGAGCCGTGAACGGCGAGCAGACGATGGTGGTCTCCATGGAGATCAACGGGACGATGTACCAGGGCGTCCTGTTCGCCCTGAAGGCGGACGGCCCCGACGTCCCGCGGATCCCGACGCTCTGATTCGACGCATCTCGCCCCCGACGACGATCTCTGCACCTCCGTAGGACTTCTCCCAAGAGCTTACGCCCCGCTCCCTCTAGTCCCCGACTGCGTCAAGCGGGTACTCTCGCGCACCTTCCTTTCCTAGAGAACGACACAGACCCTTTCGCGACGACTGTATTTATCGCCCCAAAGTTCCGAACTCTAAATAAAGTTTTACCGTGTCCCGCTGGTCGCCATAAATCTTCGCCTCTGTGTCGCTCGCGCGTTCCCTTCTTCGGACGGCGCTCATTTGTCACCGCCAAATGGTGGTTGTTGCTGAAGACGCTCCCAGTGACGGTTTCTGCGTCGCGCTATACGGTGGGATACTGTACGTTCCACAGGGTCCTGCCACGGACGGATTCTCCGGAGAGCCTAGCTTCTGGCTTGCGAGGAAAGTGTGCCAAGTGCCTCTCAGGTCTAAGGAAGCGCTTGGGTTACTGTTCGCCTCCTGAACCAGGCACTCTCCAGAGAAGGCCTCCTGCTGGAAATGAGTGGTCGGATAAGTAGCGCGATACGGTACTCCGGCTGCGGCGATGGAGACAAGTAGAGTGTTTGACAAGCGGCGATGATTTATCCGCAGCGAACCTTTTTGCTGCTTATACGAGATCGATCCACCGCTGATTGATGGATCGTGTCGGATGGAGTGCAGTCCGCCTTCTTCTCTATAAAAAGCCTGAAAAGACATCTGCAAACAAATCCCGCGCTGGTCACCGATCCATCGATCTTCGCTGCTTTCCCTTCCGCTTCGAAAAACTTGTCGGGCCTGCCACCCGTTACGGTAAGTGCACCGCCGGGGAGACCGTCGGCAGCGTCGCCAGGAGAGTGCAAAAGGGGGCATCAGTCATGGAAAACAATCTTCAGAAGTCGACAAAGGACAAAGCAACAGTGTTCCTGATTGATGCCCGGAGAAGCGTCCTTCTTCAGGGGAGTTGCGACGGCGCGGATCCGCGCGATCCACAAAAAGCTGCGTAGGGTTGCGCAGTGGTTGATGTATCGCTTCCGCCGGCACAAGGTTGCTCGTTCGGGAGAGGAGTGCGCAGTCGTCACCGAGGAGCGCTCAGTTTAATCGATTCGATCACCGCCTCCGCCGATTCACCGGCGACGCAATAAGTAGTCGCACACGCATTCTACTGCCTTCTCCGCCTCACTCAATCATCGTCGACACTTCGCGCATGACGGAGCCACGAATCCCGGCCTGAGCAGAAGCCCTCCCAGCGATGCGCTCGGTCACGAGCTCAGAACTACGACTCCCGAGCTGCTCGATCGATCTTCTGGCGAATGCTCCGCCGAGAAACCCGTTCGCAGTCGGCCGACTGCCCGACGACCCTCCAGGCGCTGTGGACGCCGCCACGCGCCCCGAGATGCTTCTGGCCCCGGCGGACTGCCCAGAGCCGTGCCAGCAGGACCCCGTGTGCTCGAGGAGTCTCGAGGGCGGGGAGTGCGGCGCCCCGAAGACGCCCTGTGGAGACCTCAGCGGAGAGGAGAGCGACGGCGGGCTGCAGATGAAGATCGACCAGCAGAAGCTGTCCTCCAAGATGCCGCTCGCCTCCGATCCTCCCGAGCACCCGCCGAGCCGTTTCGAGGTCATCCCCGTCAAGGAGAGCGCCTACCGCAACATGGCCTACGGCGACACGACCTCCTCCACCTCCTCGCCCTACCCCCTCAAAGTAGGTCCCTGTCTAAAGGGCTTCAGCTAAAGGCCTCTTCTACAGGGCTACAAACGCGTCGGATGGAAGACGAAGAGGAAAACGCCTCTGCAGCACGTCTCCCACTACTACAAGTACTACTCGCCCTACGCCATCTGGGCCGAGAAGTTCCGCCGCGACCACGGCCTTTGCAAGGACGAGAGCCTCTGGAAGACGGTAAGCCCTTTCCCGTGCCCCCTTACACTTCAAATGTGGTGGTTGGACCCTAAGAAGACCAGCGGCTAATTCGGGGTTTCTAGCCCAAAACCAGAAGTCTTCGACGGGGAAAAAAACTTTAATTTCCAGCAAATTAGATTTCAAATCACTTCTCGCAGCTTCCTGATTGCCAGATCTCCCCCAGATCTGAACAAAGGAAAGAGAGAACAACTGAAGGCGATAAAACTGCTCAATTACTCGCCAGCTCTGTAGCCACAGCAGGGTGTGCTTATCCTAAGGTCTTCTACCACTAAAGTTCCTTGTCAGCTGACTTCCGTTGTCTCCGAAACGGCTTCCCTTTCGACGTTTGCTCTGTATGCCCGTCGCTCTAATTGGAGCTGACAGCCGTGAGACGACACAAGCAGTTCGGGGTTTTCTGGTCAAAACAAGGCACGCACCGTGGAACCTGAGCACGTACCCCTTTCTTCGCTCTGAACTTCCAAATATAGGAACTGTGACATTCTAGCGGTCCTGGTTGGTTCGGTTCCAGAATCTAGTAGCTATTGACAAGGTCCACTTCCGATAAGGTCCGGTTTCCGACGTGCCCAGCGCCAGGGCTGCTCCAGCCAAGGACTTGGGAGTCAAACCTCAGAACCTATTTTGAGCATTTTGCACATTCCTGATCGGGATCTATTCTCGGCTCCCGACTTGTTTACCAATAGTGTGCCGCACACGTGACCGGGGCGTCTTACGGTCTCTGATTTCCGCACAACTGCAAATTGGTCGACAAACCAGAGTTCGTCGGATCCTGTTATTTGGCGCTCTAACACGATCATGGCGCCACTCTTCGCTCGGTGGTTTTCGGTTTCGAGCCTACGTGGGCTGCTGCCCTCTGCCGAGGGGATTACTGTTTGGTCGCGGCGACGGACTTCCGAACTGATCGGCGAATAGAACAAAAGTCGCGCAGAGAACAGCTCAAGATCGCGGGGCACGTGACCGCCGAGCGGCGATTCTATTTTCGGTTTGCAGTCGTGATTAATGGCGCCCGTTTTCTTTGATTTCCGCGCTCCTTCTCGTCTGGTCGATGACTCTGAGCGAAACCAGTCCGGAGCTGCTTTAGAAGTTGTTGTTGTAGGTGCTCCTATCCTCCGTCCCACATATAATCATCAACGTCTTCTTGACGATCTACGTGATCACAGGGGCCGTGTTGTTCCAAAAGATCGATGAGAACATCGCCAAGGAGCCCTTCTATGAGTCCATTCTCTTCACGTTCACAACCATCTGCACAATCGGTACCCCTGAGTTCCCGGACAGCTCCTTAACCGAGCTTTCAGGCTATGGCAAGGTGGTGCCGACCACCGCCCTGAGTCAGCTGATCTGCATCTTGTACATAATGACCGGAGTGCCCGTGCTGTTCATGTCCCTCGCCAACCTGGGCCAGTTCCTCGCCGAGGGCTACTGGATTGTGCTGACGTCCATCACACGACAAAAGGTGCGTTTCCCTCCTGAAAGGCGACGTGAACGGACTCCTTCTCCAGGAACTGATCTCAGACGACGAGCGGCGTCTCCCGCTCTACGTCGTCGTCTTCCTCCTCCTCTCGCACTCCCTCGTCGGGGGCATCATCTTCCACTGCTGGATCGACGAGATGCCCTTCATCCCGGCCATCTACTTCAGGTGAGCCACCGTGCCCTCCCGTCCCGATCACCCTCGCTCAGTTTCGTCTCCATCACCACCATCGGCTACGGTGACTTGACCCCGTCCCCGAACAGCCCGTTCCAAGTGTGCGTGATCATTGTCTACTTGGCCTGGGGCATCGTCATCATGTCCACGTTTGTCGGCGCGCTCTCCAACTACTTGCGGCGCATCCACTACATCGGCAGGGAGTTCAGTGGGACGCAGCACGTGGAGGTGTGGTTCGGCGGCTCCCGCATGAGCATCAAGGAACTGCTGCAGATTGTGGCCAACCAGTTCGAGGTGAGCCTTGTCTGTCACCCTTCCCCCAACGCTTTCCTCTAGGTGTCACCCCGACAACTCCAAATGGTTCTGCGGGATCTGGACGCCATTGTGTCCGTGACGAACGACCCGAAAAGGAATCCCACCATTGAGCACCTCCACTCCGGCTACGTGAAGAGTTTCGAGTCCCTTAGCGGGCACTACAAGACGGTCTGCAAGTCAGAAGTGACCAAGGCGCACGAGACCCATGTAAGTGCTGGGGTTCATAGGAGTTTTTAAATACTTGAAAAGCTAATCACTGGGTGTTTGTTGAACGTTCTGACTTTACGCGATTTGTTTAGGTGTACATCCGGAGTCCTTCTTGTGGCGAAAATGACGACCACTCCAACGTCATTCAAGCTTTAGGTACGTGTCTTCGTTGTCCTATCCAGCGACTTCAAATTCGCGGTGGTTTCAGGAATGGTGTATCACCATTTGAGTACCCAGACGGGCAGAAGCGGACGTCGAGGTTCCGCACAGCTCAACAGACTTTACAAGGATCACCAGCACTTAAGTTCTCACAAGCTCAGTCAGTCAGTAGGGTAATGGTCTCCCGGAGTTGTTTTCTTCAACCTTAGGAACCCACTTCTGCAATATGAACCTGTACATATCATTGCTCTGACATTTCCAACTGATTCGTGTATGTAGCCTATATATAAATATGTATAAATCATTCAATCAACTGCGGGTGCGCATAATGCAGATCAGCATTGAGAAGTCAGAGAAGTGGCGATCTTCATCTCATTTTTGTAGAATGGTGTCGTGACCACATAGAACAATGTCTGATCGACATCGCATTGGTACAAACCAGCAAAATTTTAATATATCAAAAAAAAAAAGCATTTCAATTGTGCGAAGAATGATTCCAAAGGATCGACTAGGCAGTGTTCAGAAATGCAAAGCAACATCGGCATAACGGCGAAAGCGAAACTGATTAGAGGAATGTTCCAACTGCGATAGCAATATCTCTTCGGCTTTTCATTTTGTCGAACGTTTTCAGGAAGAATCGCTTGAAATAACGGCAAAGATTAAATATATTAAAGAAACATTTCAACTGTGGATTAAACATTTCCAATGGTCTGGCCTCTGTTTAGAAATCACAGCCAAGGCATAAAGGCAAAAGTTAAATTAACACAAGGAACGTTTCTATTCACATCGCAATATTTCCAGAAGATCTTGACTTTACGGTGAAGATAGCCGCAAAGGCGAAAACGACTGCAACCGTCAGAGAAATACTTCCGAGTTCTCTTTCTTCGGTTTTGCAGTCAACATTAATTTTCGTGATAAGAGTTCGCATTGATTGGTAATGCAGCACTGTTCGGATTGTCCGTCCTTCCTTCCCAGAGAAGAAGATCTTGTGGCTGTCTGAGATATCGTTGTAGCGTTATTTGTAGCTGTAGTAGCTTTAGAACAGAACGAGAGATCGTTATATCGGCGAGGCGATAGGTTATCGCTAGAAGATTGTAGCTCCTTGGTGTTCTCTGCTTCACTTTCTAGGTTTCAGACGACGATGATGATTTCGAGAACAGTACAGCAATCCGTGAAGCGTCTCATCCCGAGCAGAGCCAGCAGTAGCAGCTCGCGGACGCCCAGCGACCGTCCCGAGCATGCAGATACCGGAGTAGTGGACGGTTACCATATAACGCCGATGGGGAAGAGCGACGTCGGAATGAAGACAAGAGTGTCGGTAAGCATGAGAAGAAGCCGCTCCTCTCCATTGAAAGTGTTTTCAGATGCTTTCGAAGGAGATGCTGGAGAGTAACCAGATGGGAATTCGAGGCCTAAGCTGCCTCGGATTCCGAATGATCGACGGAAAGTTTCTGTACGGTCCGATCGCCGTCTTCCCGAAGGCCGTCCTGTCGTGGAGGGTCCTTACGCCCCAAGACATCACCCCTGAATCGCTGGAATTATTTCTGCTTCTCCAGCCCAAGCTTGACATCCTAGTGATAGGGGCGGGCGACCGGAAAAACGTCGATAAAGTGAGAGCTCAAGTGACTCCTATTTTGCGGGAGAGACAGATAGGACTCGAGATCATGCCTACGGTAGGTGGTCTCCGGAAGCGCCGTTTGTAGCATTGTTTCAGGAGGACGCCATCGCCACATTCAACTTCCTGAACGCGGAGCATCGGTACGTCGCCGCCGCTCTGTACCCTCCAGATGACATGGTCGTGACCGACGACGAATACGGTAGAGCCATGAGCCTACTTCGCGCTTACGACGAACTGGAGGAGAATCCGCTGTTCTTGGGCTTGAGCAGTACCCTGGACCATACCAGGGATTTGATTGCCGAGCTCTGGGACAAGAAGAAGTACGAGACAGTGGAAGACGTGAAGAGGAACATCGACCGCAAGATAGAAGCCTCCCAGACCAAGAAGAAGCTGCAGATCGAGGATGGGAAGAAGTAGGGGTGCCTCTTAGGACTTTGTAGGCGTGCTCTCGGGTAATAAAGCGTATATTTGTAGTTGTGCCTCTCTCTTCTCAGTTCGTTCTGTTGATATCTGCCTGCCTGGTGCCTCTTGATACGGTTCATACCGACTTCTAGATTCCGAGTATGCGGATCGTTTGCTCAAAGTCGCTTTCGACGAGCGCGGCTGCGCTGCTAGCGGCTCCTTCTTCCGCGATTCCCATTTCGATCCCTTTGGCCATCAAGGTACAGACTCTGCTTGTGCTTCTTAACTTATGCACCGTTTCAGCGGAAGCCAACTGACGTCCTAGAGGCGATATCGGAAACCGTAGGAGTCGACAAGACCGCCCCACACTTCTCGTTCATCGATGACCCTACCACGATTCCGACTACAGCCCAGGCGAAGAGGTCCTATTTCCTAGCGAAGGAGCTGGGGCGTCGTTCGGCTCGTCAACTGGCCAAGGAATGGCCGACTCTCTTCATGTACGACCAAGATCAACCTCGGCTGGATGTCTTCCGGCCCCAGCCAGCGAACACCGAATACGAAGCGACCGAGGAGAATCTGAAGTACCTGATTGGGCAGAAGGACGTTGTAGAAGCCTTGAATGTGTACCAGCAACTCTCCTCCCAGGATACTCAACCGGACGAGAGCACTTTGGTTTGTGGGATGTGTTAGAGTCGTCGAAGATAGAGCTTCTTTGCAGACCGACCTCTTCCGTCTCGTCGTCTACTACAACGGAAAGAGTTCGTCCATTGACGAGCTCTCGGAGTGGCACGGATTGCGAGCCTTCGTGGAGTCCGGGGACAACTCCTGGCACAACGGAGGGATGGCCGACCTGCTCTTCGAAATGCTCCCTCACAACGAGGAGATCGTCTCGACGATGATCGCCGCCCTGGGGAAGTACCCCTCCCAAGCCTCGCTCGACCGTGCAAGGAGCCTCTTTGGCGAAGCTATGGAGAAGAAGCAGAAGCTTACACAAGAAGCTTTCGACTCCATCTTGAGGAACGCTGAAGGTTGGGCCTCCGCAGTCCACGTTCTTGAGAACATGGCCGCCCTCAAAGTCCGCCCTGGAGTCTCCACTTTCAATGGCCTCCTGGAAGCCCTACGTATGGTTCGTTTCTGAGATTTTACCTCCGAGTATATGCTCCTCCCTAGGATATGAACATTTCCAAGAAGGTGGACAATGTCCACAGCGTGCTAGCTGAGATGCGCAGAGTCGACGTCAAACCGAATCTGACCACCTTCAACCTTGCCTTGTCCTGTCTCCACAATTCCGAGGTTCTCCATTCTAATCGTCAGTTTAATTAGGTTTTGCTTTAGGAGGATCAGATAACTCTGCTCCACCAGATCATGAGTGTCCTCGAGGAGTCCTCTGCGATCCTCCCTGAGGAGACCACGGACGGGGCCTTCTTCATTTCGGCCATGAACACGGCGACACGACTCAACAATGCCGAGCTGGTGGACCGCGTGGAACAACTCTATTCCTCTAGCAGCAAGAACTCGGTCACTCTGAACGAACTCACGGAGCTCCCACTGTAGGAGGTCCTTCACCAGGTGCTCTTTCCTATGTCTCCTTTTAGGTTCTACTCGCGCTTCCTCAACTACAAGATAGAACACGAGACGATCGAGCAGTTGGAGAAGCTCTACAAGGAGCTAGTGCCTAGAGTCGTCGGGGTGACACCGGCCCTGATCGGAACCATGACCAACAAGATCATGGCCAACGGCCAGCGCTGGACCCTGGCCCGTCGGGTGATAGAAGACGCCATCGCCGCGCGCCATATGTTCGACCAGAAGATGAGTGCCACCATCAGGAGGCTACTGCTCAGCGTCAACCCCGAGGTTCGGAGTTTACAAGTCTCTGTATCTAGCCTATCCTACTTCAGGAACTTCCAGCGGAGCACGTGGACGAATACGAAGCGCTCGTGCACCGCGTGGTCGACATCTGGATAGAGATCGGCAGGTTCACCCAGGAGCGGATGAAGATCAAGCTGTCGCCTTCGACGGTGAGTGTGCCCTACTTGACAGTGCGAAGACCGCTTTTCTAGGTCGGGGAGTGCGCCCTGCTGCTGTCCCGCACGGCGGCCAAGGAGCGCTGTTGGGACATGGTCTCCCTTCTGCTGAACGACGAAGCCAAGGACGGCGAAGAGGCCTACGTCTCCGAGCTGGGCTACCCTCACATCAACGTGATGAACCAGCTCTTCCAAACCGCCCTCAACGACGGCGACTGGGAGCACGCGAGTCTTTGCATGCAGGTCATCGCCGTCTTCCTCCCGAACGTGAAGCTCGACCAGTACGCCGCCCGTGTCCAGGAGAAGTGCAACGTGAACAGCCTCCAGAAGCGGATCCTCACCAACTTCGTCCGTCTGCGTGCGTAGGCTTCGTCCCTCGCCTTTGCTCGTTGTTCTAGGCCCTGTTTGTTTCTGAACCTTGTTGTAGCGCATTGTTGAACCTGAAATACACCGTTTCCAAGAGATACATGTTCTGAGTCCTGATCTTTATTTTCTTCTCCTCTGTACAAAACATAAAAACATTCAAAAACAACAGGCGAGGCAGGCAGGCAGTCACTGTAACTGGAATCTAGTGCGGTTTGCTCCCCTTCGACTTCTCAATATGGTCGTGCTTCTGATACTTTTTTATGTAGCTGAGGACGTATTCCTTGGATTTCTTCTTCACGCCTTCGGTCACCCGGAGATCTTCATTGTTCTTTTCTTCCTTCTCGAGAATCGTATGCGTGAGCTGAAACAAGATGGATAAGTTACGAGTGTGGCCACTATCCCAACCTTTCTGGTGAGATGCTTGAAGTCCTCGGCATGTTTGAAGAGCTTTTTCCTGTGCGGCTCCAGTATGGACTGCACGAACTTCGCGATATCTGCCTTGAACTTCGCTCTCATCTCGGAGGAGCCCGTCGTGTCCGCGCTGGTGCAGGCCACCTGGACGTGGCTCTGTTTCGGGGTGAAGGACGCATCTTGGGACGAGGACTGGCTACGGTTAGAAGTAGATTGCACTTCTTCAGGAGCTTCTGATCTGTCCTCTTGTGCCGGTGAGACGTCAACCACTTCTACGTCTTGGACAAACTCGCTCAGGCGAGCCTCGAGGTTCTGCGCCGGTTGCCGTTGGGCGGCTTCCTTCTGGTCAATATAAGCCATCAAGTAGGCGAGATGCTAAATGTCGGATTCAGTCTAGATAGAGTCGAAGAGTACACTCACTGTTTGTATCATCGCCACCTGCTGCCGGGCGTGCTCTAGGCTGACAGGAGGCATCATCATTTGCATCATCGACGGGGGCGGGTACATCATGTGGTGCGGGGGCAGCGGGAGATTCCTTGCCGGCTGGTAGCCTGTGGAGAAGAACGGAGTGGCTTCTGGTCCGGCTCTTTTGACGTCTTGTTCTTGGGAAGGCACCGTGCTGACCGATGGCGACGACGCGCCAGAGCAGGACGCCGGCGCGGAGATGGGGATCGCTCCTAGTACGGGCGGAGTGATCAAAGCTGGAGCTGGCATGCAATCCTACAAGGTAGACAGATAAAAGCATGTCTAGACATAGAGACGCACCTCGCACTTCTTCGTGTCAAAGCGAGACCGCCGCACGGGTCGAGGCTGTTCTACTTGAGCCATCGGAGGGGGAGAAGAGTCCTGAGGAGGGGGATCGTTCACGGGCGTGCGCGGACCAATCACCGAAGGCATAAGCATCGCACGTTCGGTCTTCTCGGCCACTGTCTCGCTCGCCTCTCCGTTGTGGTACGGCGGCGCTTTGTTGTACTCTCTGTGGAAGTACCGTGGCTGGTGGGAGTAGGGAGGTTGCAGCTTCAAGGTCGGCAAGGACACGAGACCGATGACCGAGCGGATGGCGGGACCTTCTTCATCGCTGCCGGCTTCGTCGGAAGTGTGCGGAGGCGATTCGTTGTTGTTATCGCTGTGATTGTGGTGCATCCAGGGGCGCTTCCAGGGCGGTTGGCTGTCCATAGAGTAGCGAAGAGTGGAAACTCTGGCAGGGATCGAGCTTGTGCTCTGTTGCGAAACTGCAAATGGAATAGTCAGCAATCTGCTGCATTCTGGGACCACCCACCTTCGACGGAACTGCGATTAGCTGGATCGGCGTAGGACGGGCGAAGAATGCTCTTAAGTTCGTAACCGCCGTTTCTCTCCGGCTGTATTTCCGCGCCCTCCACGCGTCCCTTCTTCGGGATCTTGGCGAACACCTTCAGATTCGACCACTTCTCGAAGAGCTGTGTCGTCTTTAGCCTGGCTTGGTAGGCTTCAGTCCTGACTCCATCGGCACAGACTTCTTCAAGCAGAGTGTCGATCACGTCTCGGACGATGGATTCTTCGGGTTCCAGGATCTTCCCCACCTTCTCTAACAAGCCGGTCTCGCGCACCTGCTTCTGCTCTGTTAGAGGGAGCCATGAGGCGAAGGTGCACAGCTTAAGCAGGTACTCGCTCGACTCGTTCACAGCGTGTGGGTGGAACCAGTAGGATAGGACGGAGCAGATCTCATTCTCGATGAATAGGCGCCACAAGTTGGACGCCTCGTTGTTGTTTCCAAGGATGGCCTCCAAGAAGCGTATCCTGTCGTAGGTGGTCTCCAGGCGGAGCATGAGCTTGACCGCGGCAATTACATGCTCGGCGTTGCGGAGGTGGCACCCACTCTCCACAAACTCGTCCAGTTCTTCCGTGGTCACCTCCTCGATGGTGGGCTGGTTCTGCGGCCTTCGGACCGACCTTCTTCTATTCAGCTCCTTCTTCGTCTTCTTCACCACCTTCTTTTTCGGTTTCTCCTCTTCCGACGGAGTGGACATGCCTTCCACTATCTTCGTCGGTTCTAAGTCGGCGAAATCGATGTCCGATTCGGAGTCGGAGAGCTCCTTCTCCACTCTAGGAGCTTGTTGGGTACCAATGTAGCCCAGGCATTGTGGTGCGCCACAGTAGCACTTCTGGGGTTCCCTAAAGAGAGCTGTCCTTGTACAGGTAGCCTCGAATCTCGGCTTACCCAATTGATCGGAACTGGTAGTTGAAGACGATCTCCTCGCCCTTCTTGATGTTCCTGGTGGCGAAGAATCCTATCCTACAGCGCCTCTTGATCATCCACTTCGCGGTCTCACAGTTGGGGTTGCACGAGTGGTTGATGAAGCGCGAAATGCTACCGTACTTCGTGGCGTCTATCACGTCACCACGGGAAGCGGTCATGAAGTAGTGGTGCTTGTGGGAAGAGTCCTGTGCGTACATCCAACGGCGGCGGTAGTACTCCAGCTCGCCGATAAGTTCTCCCACGTATTCCAACAGGAAGGTGCCTCTGAAGAAGGATGTGTTAACGTTGTAAAATGTGCGAAATTACTCACTGTTCGATGTCTCCCGTGGCCCTGACACCCCATCCCTTCTGCGGTCCACAGTAGAACGCCTCCACCGGAGCGTATTCCTTCTAAAGAGCTATTAGATGAAAGGCTGACATGGCGAGGACTAACCTTTTGGAACTTCTTGTTCGAGCAGTACTGCCCGGAAGGACATCTGCTGCCACACTCGTATTTGCTGGCTCGATTAACACACGTGTCGCCGCACCCTTGATAGTTCTCAGGGATGGTCGCGGGCAGCTTGCAGTAGCACGGGATGGACTTGTCGCCGAGGTAGGTGTCCTCGTGGATCAAGAGGCTGTCGATCATCACGAAGTCGGGCATCTTCGGGGGGAGTTCGTCCGTTTGACTCTCCGCTGGTGTCAAGTCGGGCTTCTGGGACGGGGACTGCTCCGATGTTAGGGAGGGAGGGGATTCGCTCTGAGGAGGCGAGGGAATCACGGGAGCGATCTTTGCCTTCTTCGCCGGGGGTTTCTTCTCCTTCGACGCTGGTTTGCCCCGTTTCACGGGTTTTTGCGCGGCAGACCGCGCCATCGCGAGTCGAGTGACTACAGAGGAGGAGGAAATGCTGACGGAAGACTCGCCGTTCGGGGAAGCTTCGGGAGAAGGAGAATCCTCTTCTTCCTATTAATTCGTAAATGCAACTCGCAATGCCGCACAGCGAGCGAAGCGATGCGAGTAGCATGGGACAAAGAAAGGCCACGCTTATTCGATAATTTCACACATCGGAGGCGATCTTCCCGAGCAGAGTTTACGGACTTACCGCTTCCATTCCCAAGCACATGACGTTCATTCTGACGCCGCTTCTGCAGGTGGCCGTCGCGATCTGGCAATCGGAAAATGCTTCGCCCGGGAGAAACGCAAAAGGTTCGGATCAACAGCGGACTAAACACAAGCAGTCGGGACTGACAGACGTCATACACCTGAAATGCTCAGAAATGGACGCAAAATTGGGAGATCACTAAGGCAACGCCAGGAGCGGCAATTAGCGAAGGCGAGCCCGCCCGGTACTTTAGGGAGCGGAGATCTACTCCATGCCTTCGGCTCGGAGCCTACCGCATAGACATCCTCATCATTCATGGCTAGCTTATCATTCACGTCTCCTGCCACGAAATTCACTAGACGGTCGCCGGACGAGACATCCACTGCAACTTTATTATTCGCTCTGTACAGGAAACAACTGGGAGGGCGCTATGGTTATCTGTCCTTCTCCTTCTGGGCCTCCGGCTCGGTCGTGTCCTTGGGGGGCGCCGAGGCGAGTGCTTTCTCCGCGTTCATCCGCACACCGCTGACGGACACGAGTTCCAACAGATGCTGCTCGTTGCTCTTCAGGATTAAGTCCGTGCCCATGGTTTGAACCTAGAATATCCGATTAAGCACGAGGACCCCCCGGGAAGACCACCTACCCATTCGGCGGAGTACAGGGACTTGCCCATCTGGACGACCGGGTGGGCGGTGCCCGCCCTCCGCACAGTGCACTGCCCGCTCTGGACGTTATCCCGGACGACTGAAGTGTCCAGCACGCCGTCCAGCTGCATGATCATCGTGATCTCCTCGTAGTCGTCTTCATCGACATCCATCCGCTCAGCGCTGGGAACGGTGGGAGGAGCAGCGGAGGCCATATCTGGAACAGATAATCGAGCTTTATCGCCTCTCCCGTAACAACACGAACATAACACGGAGAATAACAAAACAAATTCAACTAAAATGGAAGTAATCGCGGCCTTCGATCCAGTGCTTCTGCCTCAGAAGACGCTCGAACTCTCCGTTTGTCAAGTCGAGCTTCACACAGATCACAACGGGCGGCTGTGCGTCCCTGAAAGCATGGTTAGGTCCTAAGAGTCATGGGTGGCTGGTATTACTCGTGGGAGATCACAGGAATGGTACTTGTGACCTTCCTTTCCACTTCGTCGTACACTTCGTACTTCCCGTGGCGAATCTTGGACGAGTCGACGTCACAAAACGCTACAACCTTCCCCCGATTCTCGACGGAGAGGCTTTTGTAGAACTTCTTCCCCTGCTTCCCGGCGTTCCAGATGGTCAGCTTCTTCCAACCGCCCAGGATCATGTCTTCTATGTACCGTATTCGCATCGCCCAAATAGTCCTTTCGTCCACAGAGAATGTGGCACATTGGGGATGATAGCGATACATCACTAGGCACTCCCGGACCTACAAAACGCGATGCCATGACTCTTAAAGTAGCAGCGCCCTACCTTGACAACAGCTGACCCGAGTTTAAGTGCCTCGAGGAAGAACTCCAGATCCTCGGGATGTCCAACACGATGTTCCTCGTTGAATCCTCCAACTTCATCATAGAGGGACCGGGCTAGGAACCATGTGGGTGCGATGACGGTGGGTCCATGGGATGTGAAGTGCTGAGTCACCAACTGCGAATCGGACAACTCGTTGGCCCACTTCGTGTACCGTACAGTGGCACGTTCGTCGTTCCGGACGAACCCAGAGCCGCAGATGGTCAGCTCTGGGTGGGCGGCACGGAGAATCCAATCGTACTGGGTCTGGATTCGGCGGGGGAAGGAGACGTCGTCGGCGTCGCAGAAGCAGAGGAATCGACCGGAGCTGAGTTGGACAGCGCGATTCTTGGCATAGCCCACACCTAAACTTGACAGATACTATAGCAAGGAAACCTTCCACAGTGTCCAGCTCAGATTAAGCTGCAACTGGGTGGATCAGCACGCGTATGAACATTAGAAAGCACAGATCTTCTTGAAATAATCATCCAAACAAGGCAACAAACTACTTAAAATCCAAGTTTCATCTCAATATGGACTAGACACTCGGAAAGCTTTCCTTTAAAGCGATAAAGACGACAAACACAAACCTCCAGGTCGCTCTCCTCGGCCACATCTGTAGGCGATGCCTTTCTCCGCAAACTTGGCGCTCCAGGAATCCAGGCAGTCCTGGGTACGATCATCACTCGCGTCGTTGTAAACGACCACCTCGAAAAGGAGGTCGGGGGCCGTTTCCTGCCCCAGAAGCGAGCTCAGGCATTCGTCGAGATAGGGAAGCCCGTTCCGGACCGGAACGACGACGGAAACGGCCGGCTTCGGAGGAGGAGGAGACATGGATTCGGAGGCCCGCCGAGGAAGATTTCGTAGAAGCGGGAGAGAGCCCGGTGAGGACTCCCGCGCGGAGTTCCCTGAGCGCACTCCGCTATTGTCACTTCTGAGCCTCATCAGCTGGCAAGCACCAGTGTGACCGCTTTTATGCAAATTTGAGCTCGAGGGCGCGCTGGCGAGTGCTCGGAAGAGACTATGGGGCTACTTGAGAGCCAGCGTCCTTCGACCCGCTCTCTCGCTTTTGGTCTTTCCGGCGAGCCGCGTGTGCTTCTTGCGGACCCTTCTGTAGCCGTATTCTGGAGTCCAAGTCCTCCAAGTGGCTATGAAGAGGATTCTGATAGTATCCACCACTCTGAATAGGCAAGCAATGAAGTGGATGCATTCCACTCGGTCATGTGCCAC
Organism: Steinernema khuongi; assembly: GCA_016648015.1. Classification (NCBI taxonomy): domain Eukaryota; kingdom Metazoa; phylum Nematoda; class Chromadorea; order Rhabditida; family Steinernematidae; genus Steinernema; species Steinernema khuongi. The sequence goes on along the minus strand of JADLIF010001878.1, from coordinate 16,426 downwards.
CGAAACAAGTTTCTTTGTGTTCATACCCACCTCGCGACCTATGATCCGTGAATGGAGTCACTAGGTTCTGGTCCAGAAGGACGTCTTTGACTCTGAGATTTCAGGAGTAAATGACACTGCCCCCGCCTCAGTAGCCAGCCGACATGGAGGAAGAGCACTACGACGTTCCCTGGGAGTACAAGAAGACCCGGTACCCCACGCAGAGGCCCCATTCGGCCGCCGGCTCCATCCCGCTCGGCGGAGACTCGCCCTCTCCTACTTCAGCCTACCGGTGCGGCATCCCAGGCGAACTCGTGGAGCACCGCCTGTCCAAGGCGCACGCGTCGCGGCAGTCGCTCACAGCCCGGCCGAGGCCCCCGCCGCCCAACGAGAACTCTCCCGTGGAGCCGAGCTCCTCAAGGAGATTCGGGAAGCTCCGGGAGAACGGGAACGTGCCGAGCTCGTCGTCCTCACACAGGCACAGAGTCCGCGCCTCACACACCTCGTTCGACCGCGACAACCTCATCCACGACGAGAGCGTGGACCGCGCCGCCGCCGAGAACCTTCTTCGGGACGTCGAGTGTGGCTGCTTCCTGCTCCGGAAGCGGCCCGAGGGGAATATGGCGCTCTCGCTGAAGAGCGGTCAAGGTTTGTGCTCTTCTGCTTCTTCTCTACGGACTGTTTCAGGGATCATTCTACACATCAAGCTGGAAGAACGCGAGAACAGGTGGATCCTGGGCGAGGGACCCTCCTTCTCCTCCGTCCGAAGCGTCATCCGCTACTACTCCCATTCGTCGCACACACTACCTATCAGAGGCGCCGAGCATATCCAGCTCCGGTCGCCAGTCCTCGTGCACCGGTTCACCGTTTGAAGAGCTTACAAGAGAGTCTTCCCGAGTGACCCTCGCGATTGAGCTGAGCCTTGCTGAGAATGAAAGACTCTAGGTGTATGACCCCTATAGCGATACGTTACAGTACTATCCAGTAGTCTTTGGATGTTCTATGTAGCGTACTTTGAGCACACATCACTATGTACGCTCCATTTCCTTCCATTTCCAGCAAGACTGAGCTCAATCGCCGGGGAACACCTTGGGTGGCTCCCCTTATTTAGTTTCAAGAGTATTATTGCATACAGTCTTATTTATTTGCTCCCTCTCCTTTGGGTTATTGCAATTGTTGCCATACTTTACCAATTCCACTGTCGTCACTTAATCTCACCCGCTTCGCCCCAAGGCTTTAACGAATAAATCTCGGTTTCCTCTCGTTCTGTCCGCGAACACGGCATGTAGCAGCCTAGCGATCATTCCTCTCGATAAGCGTGCGTCCTTGGCGCGCCGCGCCTCTCACGTTTACTGTTAGTGTAGTCAGCGACGGAGCGCGGGGAACGTGACCGGCAAATGGATTTGAAGGTGTGACAGCGCAACGAGATTCGACGTGTCCAACCTCGTTTCAGGCTCAAGAAGACATGGCCGTGGACGTCGGCCTTCTCGTGGTGCGCTCGATGGCGAAGCTCCCGAGTCAGCTGGCCTCCGTGGCCCCGCTGGTCAAGAAGCGGCTGTACGTGCACGTGGAAGCTCCGCTGGACATCGACCGGTCCCTGGGAAGTATCTACATGGAGGCGACGAAGGCATGCGCCAAGCTCGACGTCCGGGTGCTACTCAACCCGAAGGAGAAGCCCGCGGTCGAGAGGGTCTTCGACGGCCAGGAGAGTAAGTGAGCTCTGGTTCTTCTTATTCTCTCTCTCTTTAGGCTCGGAGCATCCGGCGCAACTAGCTTCTCCGGCGAAGAAGAAGTACGATGCGGTCGTTCTCGGTGGAACATTCGACCGTCTGCACAACGGCCACAAGGTGCTTCTGTCGACCGCCGTCAGGCAGGCGAACAAGTACGTCACTTGTGGCATAACGGACGGAGTGATGGTCCAGAGTGAGTCCTCCCGGTTCTTGTGGATGTGATCGTCCCTTCAGAGAAGAAGCTATTTGAGCTCATGCAGCCCTACGAGCTCAGAGCCAAAGCAGTCGAGGAGTTCGTCAAGGACGTCAACGGGCCGGACGTGGAGTGCAGAACGGAAGCCATCGTGGACCCCTTCGGCCCCTCGATAGTGGACCCCGATCTCCAGTGCATCGTTGTGAGCGAGGAGACGAGGGCGGGCGGTGAGGCCGTGAACCGAAGACGCGAAGAACGAGGGCTGTCCACACTGGACATCGATGTCATCTCTCTCCTGGATGGGAAGGACCACGTGCTCGAGGAGGTCAAGCTCAGCTCCTCAACTCGACGACGCGAGCTGCTCGGCACTCTTCTGAGGGAACCGAAGCCAAGAACGTACATGATTGGACTGACGGGAGGAATCGCTTCTGGGAAGAGCAGCATCGGAAGGTACCTCGGGAAGCTGGGCTACGAGGTCATCGACTGTGACAAAATAGCTCACGGGCTCTACGAGAAGCGGCCGGACCTGGTCCAGCAGATCGCGGATGTGTTTGGGCAGGGCGTGATCAAGGACGGGAACATCGATAGGAAAGCCTTGGGCGCACAGGTCTTCGGAAGCCGGGTAGGGACGTCGAAGTAGGCTTTATATGACTGTTGATCTCCTTCAGGCGGAGCTGGACAAGCTCAACAACCTGGTGTGGCCCGTCGTTAAGCAAGAAGTCATGAAGGCCGTGTCCGAGACGCAGTCAAAGGTCGTGTTCGTCGAAGCGGCCGCCCTAGTTGAAGCTGGCTGGCAGAGCTCTCTCGACGAAATCTGGACCGTCTTCGTGCCGAGGGACGAAACCGTCAAGAGGATAAAGGCTAGGGACGGTTTGAGCGAGGAGCAGGTGAGTTCTCTTGGTTTCATGAAGCCGAACAATACCGTATCCCCCGTCCAGGCGATCGCGAGGATCGACAGCCAGATCTCCAACCAGCAGCGCATCGCCGAGAGTCACGTGGCCTTCTGCTCTCTGTGGAGCTACGAGGAGACCCAGGCTCAAGTCGAGCTCGCTTGTGAAGAGCTGGAGAAGCGTCTCCCGAAGGCTTGAAGGACTATAACGACTTTAGAGATTTTTAAGCTTGTGTAAAGTTGCCTTCCATTAAGTAAATATTATTCTGGAGAGTTCACGTGTGAGGATTACATGTATCAGCCTAAGCCGTCCGTGTCGTGCATACAAACGCCATCCATATCTAAATGGGCGCTGAACCCTCACTGGACTCCATCATGAGGGGAACGGAGGCGAACACCAACAGAGAAATTGGAGGGAGCAGGTTCCTGCTTCACAAAGAACCTCAAGCTCATTCTCCCATGGACTGGGCGTACCACAGGACTCCGATCTCCTTTGACCCTCCAGTCCCTCTCCCTCTAGTCTTTGTCGTGAAAAAGAATCCTACCGCGACCTCACTGATGTCTATTTGGATGCACGCTAGACATACTGTAGTTGCTGGTTGTGGGGGGTCATTGCAGGTGTGCGTCTAGTCTGTGCTGGTGGTCCCCTCTGGGCATTCTTCTGTTTCCCAGGACTTCCAGAGGAGCGTTTTGGCTTTGCATCCTTGAGTTTTGGACTTTGACTCTTAAATAAGTTCGTTAAGCTTCCTCCTTCTATAGCCTGCGGTATGCGTGTCGCCTTTTTTGCTTTGTCGGCTCTTCTTGAATGTTGACATGCTTTTGTTGTTTTACTGCTGTTATTAGTGAGCTCTGCTCAGCTCCACGGCGCGTCCACTTCCCCCGCCTTCTTCCATACGTCCGTCTGTCCTTCCACACGTCCGATTGTATGCATTGCCTCAGAGGTCCTGGCGCGAACTTTTGAAAGTAAAGTCATCGTGTGTCTGCATCACCGAGAACCCTCTTCGGTCGCGTCGCTTTTGTCCCTGAATCTTATATTTATTTTTGAACATCATTTCACACCACATTCTGTTTAGATTGCCAGCAATGCCTCCCCAAAAGAAGGACGACCAGAAGACGGAGACGGTTAAAGAAGAACCTTCCATCACGCGGACTTCAGCGACCGCTCACTGCGCGAGCACCGTCCACTCCAATCTGGCGGTCAACAAGGTACTTTGTTGAGTTGGTTGCAGTTCTAAAGGCGCCTTTCAGGTTGTCGTGCATCCCCTGGTGCTACTCAACGTGGTGGACCACTTCAACCGTATCAGCAAGACCCAGAATGTGAGGCGCGTCGTTGGCGTTCTTCTCGGCAGCTTGAAGCAGGACAAGACCCTCGACATCGCAAACAGCTTCGCCGTGCCTTTCGATGAAGACGAGAAGGACAGGGACACTTGGTTCCTTGATATGGACTACCTCGAAAACATGTACGCAATGTTCCGCAAGGTGGCTGCCAAGGAGAAGATTGTTGGATGGTACCACACCGGGCCCAAACTCTGCAAGAACGACATCTTGATCAATGAGCAGATAGCGACCGTTGCTAAGAACCCCGTCCTTGTCATCATTGAAGCTGAACCGAAGGACCTGGGATTGCCCACTGAGGCATATATTGAAGTGCAGGAGGTGCATGACGTAAGTTCTCCTGTTCGGCCCTGGTATGTAATGAGAAGATTTTTAGGATGGAACTCCACCGGTCAAGACATTCGAACACGTTCCCAGTGAAATCGGAGCCGAAGAAGCCGAGGAAGTTGGAGTGGAGCACTTGCTTCGGTAATTTACTGTTCCATACAGCTTATCTGATCTTATATTTTAGTGACATTAAGGATCAGACTGCAGGCACCTTGTCTCAGCGCATTACTGATCAGCTTATTGGCTTGCGCGGGCTGTCGAAGCAGCTCCATGACATTTACAAGTACTTGGGAGAAGTCGCCGTACTCAAGCTCCCCATTAACCACGCTGTCATCTGTTATATTCAGGTACGACTATCCTTGAGTTCCGATTTACTTTGTCTTCTTTTCAGGAAGCGTTAAACCTGTTGCCGGATGTAACTGCTCCACAATTTGTCGAGGCTCTGAATGTGGAGACGAACGACCGCTTTATGACCGTGTACATGGGCTCCCTGGTGAGAACCGTCATCGCCCTCCACAACCTTATTGACAACAAGGTAGGATTCCCTCTGAAGTGCTTTTGTTTACACGTTCTGTTTAGCTTTCTTTGCAAAAGGCCGATCGAGAAGATAACGGCGAATCGGAGAAGAAGAAGGAAAAGGAAAAAGAGAAGGAAAAGGAAAAAGAGGTGAAAACGGAAGCGAAGAAGCCGAAGGCCAAATGAGCAATGTTTGTTCCATTTAAGTTAATGTGTATACATAATGACGAAGTTTTATTGTAATTATGCGTTCTTGGGATATGGTACAAGGGGATCAACAACTTCTCAGTCTTTCTGTGCGATGATTGCACTGAGAGCAGAGCAGAAGCCTATCAGAGCTGCCGTGACGATGGAGAAGGTGACCCCTTGGGCGAGATAGTGCTGTAAGATTTCATTATACTCCCTTACGAAGTGTCCCACTTACATAGTCCGGTTCCGCCGAGCTATCGAAATGCTTCTCAGCCTCCGGGTCTTCAGGGAGCAGAAGCTGCTTTTTGCTTCGAGACTTCCACGCTATGACTTCTAGAAGTATCCCGCATCCGACCATGAAGCCGACGCAGAGGCACGCGAAGATGACGGCGTTTTGAGAGCTTGTCAAGTGCTTATAGAAGTAGACACAGGCGATGAAGATCGCAGCGCTGGCGAAGAGGAAGGACACAACACCGACGGTGCGGTGGCCCCAATTGAAGAGGCTGCGGAGCCTGTGCTGGGGTCCGCAGCGGAGGAGGGAGTTGAGAGGTTGGATCCAGGCGAGGAGCACAGAGAGGAGGCCGAATATGGTGTGGTAGGCGGTGGCCGAGGTGTTGTGGCTCCCGCCGCCGACTTTGGGTCCGAGCCAACGCCACTCGTGCGCGATGAAGATCGTCACCAAGCCCACCACCATAAGGGCCGCAGCGATGATGTTGAAGGTGCGGTGTGCGTGGTACCAGAGCCGGATTCCCATGGGAGTGTATTGGGTGAGGCAGTCGCGGAAGTAGCGCGCGATCCCCACGGCCACGGGCACAAAGAGGAACCAGGCGAAGACGAAGGCGATGCCGTGGATCTTGGTGAGGAGCCACTTCTTCTCGTGGGAGATGCCCTGAGTGGGCTTCGTCTTCGGAGTTTCGTTCGTCGCCGAGACCTGGAAAGTTACGGATGAGGCCAGAACTATGGACCGGACAGAAACAGGGCACAAGGACCAAATGGACTGGTAGGCAGATATCGTCCCTACTTTATACATTTTTTAATCAGCTGCCATGTTAGGCGTTCTAGCGGTGGTTACACAGTGAGACAAGGACATCTCCACTTCGAGGATTGCTGTTGTTTCGAAGGAGATGATATTTCCGCCGCAATTTTTTTAAGATCAAGACGAATGTACTTGTAATCGAATGTACTTACAGTCTCCACCATCAAGACGACAACGAAGGCGGCCAAGCCTGAGAAGTTCCGAGTCCGAGCCATAACCCAGAAGCGTCTGCTTTAAAGAAATGAGTGCAGAGAGGAGGACACAGTGCGGGTCGACGCAGTGATTAGACGTCTTTCATCTCTGGACGGCCCTTTAAAACGCACGTTCTGCGATCAAAGACAAACCCACAACGACGTCAAGGGACCACTGCGGCATCACCCGATTATTTGATTAGAACGCCACCCCGAGATTGACTTTGCACCGCGGTCTCAGAAAGGAAGGAGCGATGTTCTTAAAGCAGAGCGGGCGAACACGGAGGAAAACGACGGCAAATAGAAGGACAGCCCCACCGCCGTCTGGCTGACTGTAAACAACCCAACAGGGATCAGTGCCGCGCTCCCTTGGTACCGATTGGGACGCAGATAATCGCTTAGAGAGCGGACGGTGTGGATGACCTTTAGGTTAGTTTTCTGAACTGCCTAGCGAGCAAACCAGCGCGTCCTAACGAAAGTGCCAAGGCAGATGCAAAACTGCCCAGCTGCTCCTGTAAACTGCAACCAATGATGTGAAAGGCCGATGTTTTTTATAAGTTCTTCTCATTTGATGCACAAATTGCTGAATCCGGAACTCGTATCAGATGTTCGAAATTATATCCAGCGCGCATGAAGAGATTGAAAGAGATGACATGCTCCGCTGTGTTGAGTCCATTCCCTCGCACCTCTTACAATACTAGGTATAGTGAGATTGGGGTTTTCAGAGAGCATGAATGAGGCTTTTCATAAAAAGGTTCAGCCATCATCGCTCTGTTAACCGCAAAAACGAAAACAACGGGAGGAACGTTTCAACGGAGTAGAAAAATGTTTCGCCTAATGGGGCGAAAAACCTTCATGTTGTTCAGAGTTTTACCTGATGTCGTTTGATATAACTGCGATAATGAAACCAACGAGAGAAACATTTCACATAAAAAGCAATATTTCCAAGAAAAGCAACATTGCTTAAAAATTTCAATTAACATCGCTTGACATAACCGAAAAAGCGAGAGCGATGGGAAACGTTTCATCCGATGGATCACTATTCCTAGTGTGCTAGGTTGGGTAGGAATTCTGGGTTTCTAGTGATCACAAAGCACAAAACTACAGGATATTATAAAGTAGCGTGTGAGGCCAAATCAGTGTCCAAGGCATAGAAGATGTAGAGCGTGCTTTGGAAAGACGTACTCCCGTATTACTGTACGCATTTTTCAGGACGAGCTGACAACAAACGATAGAACTTTGATAAATGTATTTGTCGAAAATGAGGCACGTATGTTCAATGATGATTATGCTGAGAGATCGAAGGTCCTCCGTACTTAAACTCCGATGAGCACGCAGAGGATGGTGACGAGGATGAGGAGCGCGACGGATGCGATACCCACTACTGTCGACTGCAGAAAAGTCGCCTGGAACTCAATGAGGTTAGGGGGACCGAGCGGTGACCACGACTCACCCAGTGGATTTTCTCGGAACTGTTCTGAGATCGCCCTCTGGAAATGGCGATCAATTCACAAATGAGTACGGTAGCTCCGACGACACCAATGCAAACGGTACCGGAGGCTATGGCGACGTGGTCGTCCATGAACGCCCAGAAGAAGTGCTTGCAGGCAATCATGATAGTAGCCGCTGTAAGACAGAAAACGCTATATTGGATCAAGTAGTAGGAGATGATACCTGCGAAGAGCCAGGCAATAACCCCGATGAAACGGTGGGCCCAGTTGAAGAACGGTCGTAGGCGGTGTTGGGGTCCGCAGCGTAGGAGGGAATTGAGAGGTTGGATCCAGGCGAGGAGCACAGAGAGGAGGCCAAATATGCTGTGGTAGGCGGTGGCCGAGTTGTTGTGGCTTCCGCCGCCGACCTTCGGACCTAACCAGCGCCATTCATGGACTACGAAGATGCTGACGAGGCCGACGACCATGAGGGCCGCAGCGATGATGTTGAAGGTGCGGTGTGCGTGGTACCAGAGTCGGATTCCCATGGGGGTGTATTGTGTGAGGCAGTCGCGGAAGTAGCGTGCACTAGCTACTGCCACGGGCACGAAGAAGAACCAGGCGATGATGAAGACGATTCCATGGAGCTTCGTGAGCGCCGACTTCCACTCGGGGTAGGAGAACTTTCGTTCGTGATGGGACGCGTTCTGGGCGACGAAGTCGGAGACGTTCTGAAAAGGGGACGGTCCTCTACCCTCGTCTCTGGCAACCTACCGAGAGAAGAAAGTCCATGGCGAGCGGAGACGGCTTATCTCGACAGGTAACTTTCCCTTTTAACCATCTTGCAAGCCGTTTGTGCCCAACGAAACCCACGTTCCGACTGCTGACGTCAGCCACGTTCCGGTTTTCAGTCCCGGCAAATCCTCACCGCGATGATAAGCCAAACAGTGAACCTTGGAAGTTCATCGTTTGCATGTCGTTATCGCTCACTGAGACGCTTTTCCTCCTTTCCTGGCGACCCTAATACACTGGTCAATGATTGATCAACATCACCTCTTGGAAGATCGTAGCTCACCATTGCAGCATCACACACCGAGGGGCCAATAATGTGTCTTCGTCTCCATCTCTATTTCTTCTGCCGACACTGATTCGGCTGCTTAGAAACGACAATGAACTAGGAAAGAAGGGGATGCAGTGAGATCATTGCGTTTTGAAAAGTGTAGCGTAGACACCTCACACGTCTGCGGCCACTTGGCATGACGGCAAACGTGGAAACGATGAAAAACGTTTCAATCGCCGGATAAACATTTCCAAGGGACTAGGCGTTATAGCTAACATCGATTGGCATAATGACAAAAGCTAAATTGATGACCGAAAGTGATGACATACGCATCGTCGTGCAGAGCAATATCTCTAAGGGTTTCCGATGAGTTAAAAATTAAGGCTAACATCGCCCGTCATAATGGCGAAAGCAAAAAGCGACAGGAGCGCTTCATACGGAAGAACAATATTTCCAGAAACATCTATTCCCAAGAATTTCGGCTAGCATCATTTGACATAACCGAAAAAAGCGAGAAAGATGAGAGACACGAGAGCCCATCTTTCTACCCTCCCACGAGAAGCCTGAATCCACGAAACCCGTATTCGAGCAGAAAGATAATATTCGCATAACAAAAAATCAACAACATGGTCAACAACAAACAATAACTGAGAAATCCATTAAGTGAGGCTCTGTTCACTTCGCAAGTACTCTCCCAAATCGCACTGGTGAAGCACGACGATGGCCGTGGGATCTGCTCGCCGACAGTCCGTTGTGCTCTTCGCTGTGACTCCGAATCCCAGCGGCATATCGTTCATGGAGTACACGACGACTCCTTGGTGCGACTCGGTTCCTTCCGTCATGCGTCCAATACCGGACTTGAGGACGTTGTTTCCGTAGAGGAACTGCTGTTCGGCATTCGGCTTGAGCCACACCCGCCACTGAACCACGGAGATAAATAACGGACAATGAAATTAATGACCAACCTTGGCGTAGGGAGCGAGGTAATCCAGTCCAGTGATGTGAAGGTGGAACTTCTTCGAGTGGGTGAACTTTCCTAGGCAGGTCCCGAACGCCAGCAGGGGTTCGCGTGCGATGAGGGCCGCCTTCTTCAGCAGGGCCTCGCTACAGTAGAACACACGCTCCTTGTGTAGGCGGAAGCAGTAGGTGCCGTCGTCCCTCTCGATGAGGAGACGCACGTTTTCGCCGATGTAGTGGGCGAGCTTCTTGAAGACCATCTCGGTCTCTTCGTCGGTGAGAGGGCGCATCTTGGGACTCTGTAACATAAATTGATTGACACATACATGTAAGACAAATAAGAACACATGCAAAGTAAACTTAGTCAAAGATACTCACAGGCGTTAGAAACGCTGACTTGAACATTCAATCCCAACGTTACCAGTATTTTATTTACCCGACTTGGATCAGAGATATTTTCAGACATAGTAATATAGAAGGGCAGCTGTCACACTTTGGCACTGGGCAAACCCATGGAAGCAAAGTTGAGCTCAAGGATATGCTGAGCACACTGATCGGAACCTAACTTGGCTTGAGCCGCGTTTCTCCGTTCTTGCAGCGACAGCCTGTTCACACTATCAAAACGCACGATTCCTTGGGCTTCAAGCATCTGCAAGGCCCCCGCAAATTCGGTCCTATCCAACGAGTTTGGAATCTGACAGGATTGACAGCCTTCGTGGTAAGCCGCGAATAGGCGGTCCCGTAAGACGTAGCTTCTTCTCGTGTCGCGCATCAAGCCAATCATGGTGGCGAGGATAACTTTGGGGTGTTGCGGAATGTTGGAGCGGTTAAGAGGAGAGTCCTGAACCTTGGACATTATGTTGAGAACCGCTTTGCAGGCGTTGTGTTTCGGAGTTTGTGGAACCTCAGCATTCTCTGCATTCAACTCACTAAAGATAGTCGGTAGTACCTTATCCTCGAGGGCAAACATACCTCATAACTCTCAGCATTTGTTCGGCTATGCTCATGGCTTGTCGGACATCGCCGGTCTGGACTGCTACTTTCCTCGCGCACAGTTCAATCGACTTGGGATCGATGTTTTCCTCCTAGAACAAGCGATAAACCAGCGCCATTGGGTATAGAAACAAACATTTGCCAGTTTCGCCTTCAAAATGTCGACCAAGTTCGCCGTAGAGTACGGCTTAAAAACAAAGACTTCTGGAGGCGTAGTTAACTTCAGTTTCGGCAACAGGCGTTCCGTCAAATCCAGCGAGTTAGCAATGCCTGAAAGGATCAACCTTATTTCAGCTTCTGGGGAGAATATATACCTAGTAAGATAACATTATTGAAGTCACAAGGCCATTTAAAAGCTGTGTAAAGCACTTCTTGCTTCTTGGAACACAGGTGATCTACTTCGTCAAGAACAATAATGCTGCAAGTACCTTTGATGAAATACACGATGCTGGGGGTAAGTCCTCACAGGTGTTTCTTCAGGGACGCAAGGAACTTGGATACTTCCGACGAGAGGGAACGAACGGCAATTATCCGGGACATGGCTCGGGTTGCGATGGCTTTGTAGAGGTCGTTCGTGGTCTTCACAGGAGAGCAGTTAATGTAACACAAATCAGCCTAAATCATCCGTGACAGTCGAGAACGGACCCAGCGGTAGACTCACCTTTCCTTCGGACGCCAAGCTCTCCGTGACAATCTGCACAGTCGCCGTTTTCCCGGTTCCCGGTCTTCCACTGATGTAGCACGAGAAGGAAGAATCTCCTTTGATGGCTTCTTCTATCTTACTCCGAAGCTTCGCTGTTTCTTCCTCTCTCCCCACGAGCGGCTGCATTTCTGCGCGCCTGGAAAGCCAATTATTATTAGCAACGAACATAAGAAGATCGATACATCAACAACTAAGGACCAAAGGAAACGAGATAGAACATGAGAGAAGACCGCGACATTCTAGCATTATACCATATATCAGGACCATAAGTCAGAGTAGTCGTGCCAGGAGTTCATGCAATGAGAAACAACTGGTCTTGGCATCGTTGAGCTATCGCAATCTTCAGGAAACGCAGCCATGATGAAAAATAATGAAAAAAGCAGCAAAAAAGAGAAAAAAGCGATACCGAAAATGATGATCGAAACGTTTCAATTGTCAGTGCAATATTTCACACGGTTGCTTGGTGTGAAATTGCTTCATGTGAAATTAAGGCGAAGGTCAAAATGATTATAGAAATGTTCCAACTGTCAGAGTAACATTTCTTATGATCGAGGATTTGTTTTCACTTTTCAGACAATACCGCTTAGAATTAAGACGAACGCAAAACAACGCAGAAAATGTTTAGTGCTCGAAATATTCTCTAGGGACCAGGGCTTCTTTAGAGTTACGCTCACCTGCGCATGCATGTTCTCGCCATGTTCTGTTTTCGAATGTTCTCTGGTCTTCCTTACTTGACTGATAGAACCTAAGAAACGAGTAGTCCAAGGCCCTAGACCTATACTATTCAGAATTTCAGAATCACTGGTGACACTGAAATACTTCGGCGCCGGAAGAATGTCGGCCCCACTTGCCAGAATGATGTGGTTTTTTACGATTCAATCTGGAGATCTCCAAGAAAATTGTCCAACTAGCGTGGAAATGTTCTTAGAGACTAGGAAACTTGGAGAACAGTGTGCTTGCGCGGATTACGCCAACGGTTCAGAGGGATAAACTAAATTTATTAACTTTCAGAACGAAACGCATACAATCTATTAAATCTGGCACACGGAGTTTTGTTATGTGACTGTAACTAGTGCCGTTCTGCATGCAAGCGGACGGAAATTTCGTGGCTTTCCGGTCGCTCTCTGGGATTTGCCTTTGTCAGCCAGTGGACCAAAGTAAGCTGAAAAGTAGCAGGTTAAGAAATATGTATACGTGGTGCGACACATGAAACGTTACACACTTTCCTCATTGTTTTTCTCTGTCTAAGAATGTCAAATAAATTTTCTTTCGGGTGATAAAGCTGACCAAAGACTACATAATGATTGTAAAGGCAGGACCCCATAACACGATTAAACGAAAGACGTGGTTCGAACAAAAACTTGTGGTCCAAAACATATGCCTGATTGCCTCTTTAACGGGTATAACGTTTAAGCGCAGCACGCCTTGTACATACATCATTCTCGGCGACATTATAACCTGGCTTGCGCCCTTGCCGCAGATCGTTGAAGGCCATACACAGCTCTACGTCGGAGAGATTGACCATCATTTCGTAGAAGATTAAGCCAAGAGCGAAGACGTCTGTCTTCCGGTTATAAGTTTCTCCGGCCATCTACAAGGAACTTTACGGCTAATACTATTCAACATGAAGCTATACCTGCTCGGGGCTCATGTACAGAGGCGTGCCGACCCCTGCAGTATGGGTTCCTACGAAGGAATGTTGATATCCCGAAGTGCTCCGTTCGGTCAAACATTGCTTCGCCAAGCCCAGGTCTCCCACCTTAAGGTGACCCGAGGCAGATACGAAGATATTGGTTGGCTGCAAACAAGATACAACGTTATATTTGTGTACACAGGACCTGTATCAAGTTGTATGCAATCTAGAGCAACTGTCACAGCCACCATTACGCTATTGATGTATGGAAATTAGACGTTACGTAGCGCTACGACATTAGGGCTTACCTTCAGGTCGCGGTGAATGATTCCCTTTGAGTGAATGTAAGCGACCGCGGCCACCAATTCCCGTTGCCAGCGACGCCTATGCCGAACTCCGTACTGTTTGTTGGCAAGTAGCCAGTCGCGCAAGTTCTCTTCGCACAGCTAAAATAGGAGGAATGGAAGAAAATTTTGTGTTGGAGGAGTTTTCCAGCAAACTACTGAAGTTACTTATCCCTGTAATGTTCACAGAACTGATCCTTAAACTGCGTTACCTCCATCTGGATGTAAACCAAGTCGTACGCCGCACTCTCCATCCACGAGTCGTAATACTTCACTACGTTCTCGTGCTTCAGCATCCTCATAGCCCCTATCTCTCTCGCGACATATTCCTGCATGTCATTGGAAGCATTTATGCGCTTCACGGCGTATTCCGAGCCGTCACGTCTGCTGCGACACCGGAAGACGGTACCGAATGTGCCGGAACCCAAAGTATCAAGGCACTCGAAATCCTCGGAGAATCTGAACAGCTTCTTTTAGTAGCCGTCCAAGGAGCATGACGAACCTGGAACGAAACATCGCACCCCTCAGCGCACACTGGATGACTGCGATTTCCGCCGCTCTTATCACTTCTTAAGGAAAAGATGCGTTTGATTCACCATTGTCTTATGGCGTTTAGATAAGCGGCGAGTGCGGTTTAAACCTTCATGCCACTCCCCCACCCCTCTCTTACATAATCAATATGAGTTGATTTGTGAAACGGAGAAGTCGAGACCTCACGGAATAAATCACTCTTTTTCACATTTTTCCAAGCACTACAACATGGCTTTTTTGTGTTCTTCAGAACGATCAGGAAACAGTGTATGCTAATGATGTTAATGGATGGCGTAAAGGTTTAAACTGCACTGTGCTCTAGCTGATAGAAGAACAGTAGATTATTAATTTAACGATTGTTCCCTGACTTTACGGCGCCGTAATAATTCACATGCGCTAGCATGCCGGCGACCGAAACCTCACGTCAGGGTACGGTCCATCGGATCCGGTTTTAGCGTCGGGTATTTGTTCCTTGCACGGCCTTTGATGTTCATCAACGTTCATTCAAGGTTTGCTGGAAATAGCGTGGTAGCACCCAGGAGAAGTATTCCCGAAGGCCTTCGGTTTGGACAAAGAAATATGTATATATATAAATATGCGTGACTAAACTGTGCAACCAGAGTCGTCGTTCGTGCAGGTTTTAAGAAGCTGGTCAAGTGTTCCCCTGTTTCCCTTCTTGTGACGAGCAGTTGCCTCCGATGTCCTCATAAACAAGTTTAATAAACTTTATTTTATAAAGATCTGTACAACAGTTCGCATCTAAAGTCGAGAGTGATCCGCCCGCGTGGCATCTTATGAAAAAGCGGTGAAACCCCCCTTATTCAGGAAGGCTTCTTTTTGACTATCGGGTCTCACTACGACCCGAACGGGAGGTTCAACTCTCAAGTACATCTAGCAACAAGCACAACGGGACTCGTATTTAGGAGGGAAGGGGTGCGGAAGTGAAAGGAGATCTAGAACGGTGGCGGTCCGTTCACAAATTCTAGGCTGGGGTCGAACGAGTTCGCAAAACGATTGAGCAGCATGCAGCAGTATTCGTCGTCGCAGTGTGGCACGAGACACGCTGCTCCCAGTAGAAGGACGAGCATTGCCTGAAAGCGGGCTTTAGAGGGCTGTGCTGGAGGATCGGACTACCTGAAGAGGCAAGGCCGTTCGCAGGATGCGACGCCAGCGGGAGCGCTGACGTCGGAAATGCGCCTGGCTGACGGCGGTGTCGTGGATTGGGTCGTCGGGGATCGGGGACAGGAGACCGGCGGTGTTGCTGCTCGAGGAACCGCCCTCCTCCAGGAGGCCTACGTCCAGACCCAGAGCTTCGTCTTCGCTCTTCCTGGGGGGCGAGGGAGAGCTGAAGTCGCTTGGCGACTCGCTCTCCGTGTCGCCGATTCCGTCGTCGTCCACGGCGATGTCGCGGTCCCTGAGGACGTCACGAGGGTGTTCGTCGGGGTAGAGGGCAGCGAGGATCTCGGCAGCGGCCTCCACGTCGTAGTTCCCCTGGGGAGGCGAGACCGGCGATTCGGCATCGGTGTCCGATGGCGAGAGGCTGTCGGTGTATCCACGGACGCGCATCTCGATGGCGTCGACGCGATCACGGAGCGATTCGCCATCGACTCCCGCGCCGATGGCCACGAACGTTCTGTTCTCTACGCCGTTCGCGACGTCCTGGATCAGCTGGGCAATGTGGGCGCCCACACTGTTCAGCTCGAAGAGAAGCCGCTGAAAAGGACCGCGGAGGTGACGCATGCGTTGATCACCACTCACTCTGAGTCCGTCGACGTCATTGTCGTCGATTAACAAAACACAGCGTCCCTCCATCTCGCTGACTTCTTCCTCGATGAGGTTCCTTTCGTGTTGAAGCTCTTCTTCCACTCGGAACTCCGTAAAGAGAGCATCAAGGAGTTTCTGTGAAAAGCGAATGCACAAGAGTTGAAAGGAAAGACAGTACCTCGAATTCTTGATCTGTCGACTCGATGGCGACGTTGATGAAACGGATTTCATTCAGTGGCAGCTCGGCTGGGCTCAGAGAGTCGGCGATTTCCTGAAGATCGCTAACCACTTCTTCCCTCCAAGCGTCAAAGTTGGCGTAGGCAAGCTGAATAGGGGGCAATGAGCATTAGTGATTGCGGTTTTGTACATACCTTTATATCGTCCAGGCCCATCTCGGCTTCCTCCAGGGTTCGGAGAAGATGGGCGTTCTCTAGTTCAATATACATATTCCACTCTTCGATCTTCCGGTTTGCGGAGTCGCGTTCGCGCACGAAGGCCGTCCACGAGGCGTGGCGTTTCTGCAGCTGCTCGGCAACGGCAGAAGCCTCTGGCAGTCGTGCGAGCAGTTCGGCGACGTTGCCGCTCGCGCGTCTTGCGGGCTCCACTTCTTCGACGGCCGTGGTCGC